>CAJVPP010001118.1:0-22637 GCA_910592005.1 Funneliformis mosseae | reverse complement strand
AGGGAAAAATTTATTTACAGTCTTTGTACAACCAAAGAATTTATTGAACTTGGAAATGTGGAAAACCGTTTATGATATTATGAGATTTAATTTTCATGCTACTGATTTATTGGAATTGGAAGATGATCATCCCGAAAAAAAGATGAATTTGGGGGAATATTTAAAAGTACATGGTTATTCTTCGGCATTCAAAGATAATTATTTGTTAGTGCGTTTTTAAAATTTTTTTTTTTTTTTTTTTTTTTTGAGCAAAATTTTTTTGCCGTTATTTATTATTCAAACACGTGATTTACGTGTGATCGTTTTAGCCGATGACTGCGGCAATTTGGTCTACTCCACCGGACAAATGCGCGCTCGACTTCCCTGCATTGACACTAATACAGTTTATGCATAATCATTGTTTGCTTCAAGTGTTGAATCGTATTCAATGGCTTACCGTAAAGAATGGAAGGTTAGACAACTTGGATCGTGTATTCTTCGATGAGATGAAACTAAAATAATCAATATTATTACTATAATAATTTATTCAGTCGCAAATATGTGGAAACAATTTCTCCACACATTCACAATGTACGCTTATCGACGAAAGTTACATCGATTACACGTAAACCATATATCCCCTCGGATCCCTCCTCACCACCAATCATTACCATCACAGATAGCAACGGTAGACGTGACGAGTTTGATCACGTGATCTTTGCCACACACGCCGATCAGGCTTTACAGATTTTGGGCGATCAAGCTACCGAGGATGAAAAGCGAATCTTGGGGAGTGTTCGTTTTAGTCAAAATCGCGCCGTGCTACATTCCGATCTTTCGGTAAGGTTTAATCGATATAATCTACGAAATGAAATTAACACGATTACTACAATGATGCAAATTTTTTTTTGATAGTTGATGCCGATAAATCGTCTTGCATTCTCGTCTTGGAATTACATTACTAAATCTACCGAAACTTCCGTTAATGTTGAGCAAATTTCCTTGTAAGAATTTAATTATCGTCAATCAAGTACTTGTAACTCATTTATTAAATGAAAGAAATTTCATTTTTTTTTCTTTAGAACTTATGACATGAACATTTTACAATCAATCGATAAATCAGTTTACGGACCTGTCCTTGTAAGCTTGAATCCTATTTTCGAACCTGATCCATCAAAGGTCGTAGGTTCATGGTTATACGAACATCCACAATACACACCTGCGACAATTGCAGCACAAGCTGAATTACACACGATTCAAAATCTTCCAAACCTTGCCACAACATTTGCAGGAGCCTGGACGAAATATGGATTTCACGAGGATGGGTTCACTTCAGGGTTAAAAATTGCCAAGGAATTTTTGGGTGCTTCATCACCTTTTGAAATAATTGATGCCACATATGTTAGGGGGAAACGAGCCGATTTAAGTTTTGTAGAGGCTGTACAAAAACGAATTTGGATTGGATTTGAAACATGTGTGAATCATTATACACATTTACTTGCCATATTGTGTATAATGTTGGCAGTGTTGAAGGGTTTCGTCAATTTATTATAAATGAACCGAAGAAAAAATATTTTTAGAAATTCGAACAATACAAAAAAAAAAAAAAAAGTTGGTATTAATTGGAAGTTGGAATTTTAAAATGATTATTTATTTACTTTATAACAACAAATGAAAATTAATTAATTAATTAAAATGGTTGATTTTCTATACGATAAATAAACTTGGTGATTCGAAAAAGAATCAATTTAGTAGTTTATATATGCATAAATTATTTCAATTGAAAAGTGCAATATAATTATATTTTTTTTTGTCAGATGCGAATCAAGCTATAATGCTAATAATGATTGCTAGGAAAATTTAGTTCTGGGAAATTTTGATGATTTTTATTTTAGTCAAAAAATTTCTCAGGACCCTTATCATTCCAAATGTAATAGTGCTTTCAAGTATGATAAGATAAAACAATTAAATTACCACCTTTTAAAAAGAATGAAATTTGATTAGATTAATAACAAAGAATGATACAGAAAAAAATATTATAGATCCAAATTTTAAGATAGTAAGAGCCGCATCGAACCATCTGCTTCAATGGAAGATTAGAACAATATGAGCGTAGAAAATAGTAATCATAATAGTAATAATTACGATAATTATAAAATTTTTGTTGCTAATAAAACCTTATCAAGAGAACATAGTTTCTTGATTCGTTGACATTTAAGAAAAACGCGTACGGGGTTGATCGTATTATGGGTTCATGATGTTATACTTAATTTTTTTTACACGAATATCTCTGTAACGTTTTTAATTTTAATAAAGGTATATCTCATTTGCGTTAATGGAAGTAAACGAAATTTTAACATTTCAAAAAAGTTTACGGAAATTATATGAAATTAAACAAAACACTTTCTCTTCGCGTCGCCAAATAAATGCATTATGTTTTCAAATACTCCCAATAAAAAATAATTTCTGATAAATAGTAATTGCGCCATGCGATTTTATATTGCGCGTTATGAAATAAATTTGAAAATGTAATTTATAACATCTATTACGACCATCATTTTCGCTTAATCCATTAACAACAACTTTTAAAGAATGTTAAGCGACGTTCATTTTTATAATGTTCCTTTTGGTGATATAAAATATACCTTGAATTCTGCTCCCATGTAAGGAAGGTTTTTTTTTTTTGTGAAAAGGTTTCCTTTAACGCTTACGCTTGTGATCATTTATCATAATAATAAATCTATAACGTATTGCATAAAATCAATCTTTAGCTCTTCTATATTGTCTCGGTAACCTAATGAATTTATTTTTATGTGTTTGATAAAATCTTCTAGAGTGAATCGCGTATTTATTTATACGTTTGAGTTCTTTAAGGTGCCGCAGGAATTTACCAAACTGCAATCCCGACTAAAAAAAGTGAGTTGACACGTTTTTTTTCTCTCATAGTAATGCACGAGCATCATAACATTACATTATCTATCAAATTCAGAAAATTCGAATGCTTCAACATTTCGTTATCTTCGTTATCTTGTTCGGATCTTTTTTAAAAAACATGAAAGGTTTCTAATCTAAGTTTAGAAACTTGTGATTCATAATCATCCAAAGAAGGCATACACTTTACATAAAAAAAAACACAAAATAAAAAAAAAGGTCCTTTTTTTTTTTTATTTATAAGAGAGACTCGAAAAAAATACTGTTCCTTTCATGTTCCGGTTAAAACACAAAAAAAAAAAAAAAAAAAAAAAAAAAAAAAAAATATATATATATATATATAATAAAAAATCAAAATTTTAACATGGCACCAAAGAAGAACACTACTACTACTTTTATTAACGAAAACGCTACCGAAAAAGTTTCTTATGCTCAAGCTCCACCAGCTGTTCCTCGGAAAAGAAAAACAAGAAGCATTACAAGAAAAACCGCTCAAGAGGATCTTATTACCGTAGTAGAGCCTACTCCCGAAGTGCCTACTCCCGTTGCTACTGAGAAAAGTCGAAATAGAAGCATCACGAAAAATGAAGCTGCTCAAATAACGTTCGTCGCTATGGAACAACCAACCACCGTAAAGGGTAAAGCTAAAAGAAGAAGAACCGCGAAAGGCACCGAAGTTGAACAAGTAACACTGGATGATATCACAAAAAAAACTGATCAATCAATTTCAAGTACTACTGGAAAACCTAGAGAGATAAAGATCGTAAGAAACACTGATGATGTAAGTGAAACGCCGGTTGCGATTGAACGACAAATCGATCAATCAATCTCAAATATCATTACTACTGAAAGAATCATTGATGCTGAACAAAGTTCGCCAGCTATTGTGATAAAAAAATCAACATATCAACCGTTTATAAAACCTACCGCTCTTAATGCTACGACTGGAAGAAGCAAAGGAAAAAAGACTGCAAGAATCATTGAAGTTGAACATAAACCGCCGGATGCTATCGAACAACCAGTAGATCTTCCAATTCCAGCTTCCGGAAAAAACAAAGGGAAGAAAGCTGCCGTACGATCAACGATTTCCATTTTTACCGATCAACCAACTCCAATTAAGGCTGCTGCTAAAAAAAGCAAAAGCAAAAAGCCAGCTAATGAACAAACTGGTAAAGGTAGCTTAAAATATAATAACATATCACTAGTCGCTTCCTACAATCGAGATTATACTAACTTGTAGTATTTTAGTTTTAAAATCACTTCGAAGCAGAAAACCTGCACATAACGTGAATCAGGCAACGACTGTTGAAGAACAACCCATTACAATCTCTTGTACTAATCAAGAAATTTACGCTGGAGAAAAAGAGAAAGAAATTGTTGCTGATCATACAATTACTGGTAAATCTTTCTGCTAACATTACATCTATTATTGCGCTTTGCTTTTGCCCAACGAATCGTGACTAATATTTTAAGCAATCATTGGTTGTTCAAACATTCCTAGATGCCTTTACTCAAGAAAATACTGATATCACTAATCCAGCTGTCGCCAGCACTTCTAAATTAAAGATTTATACAAGAGGAATGCACATTGCTGATCAAAATATTACCGGTAATTTTCTGTTAAAACATACCTCATAACTGTCATTACCACTGCCCAAGGAATCGTGACTAAATCATTTGGTGCCGCTTTTCAAACATTCCTAGCCGATACTCTAGAAAATAATGCTATCATTAATTCCGTCCAAGCTGTCGCCAGCTCTTCTAAATTAAGAATCGATGCTAGAGAAAAGAACGTGGCTGATCAAACGATTACTGGTAATTTGTGTTAAAACACATCACCTAATTACTATCATTGCTACTGCCCAACGAATCATGCCAATACTTAAGAAATCATTTGGTATTATTATTGCTTCTTTTCAAACGTTTCTAGCCGAAACTCAAAAAAATACTTTTATCACTAATACCGCCAAAGTAACCAGTACTCCTCGATTAACTAGAAAAATTTCACAACCCATTAGAGCTCGTTCCGCTCGTCTCGCGGTGAAAGCATTAAAAGAACGAGAGGAACGAGAGAGGTTGGCGAGAGAAGAGCTCATGAAACAAACTGAACAAACGACAGAAGAAGCCCACACAGTAAAGCGCAATGCCGAGGAAGAAATAGCCACCTTAGTAACAGAAGCTTTGGATGAAGTGCCTGTACATAAGAGAACTCGCCGTGAGCCTGAAAGAAATATAAGTCCAGCACAAGAAGATGACATTGAGCAAGCAAATATTAAACGTAGCCGAAGACGAACTAAATTCGAGAGAGAAGTTCCTACTACCAACCAGCAAATTGCCGGAAATGAATTATCGAATGCTCGTCACAACATGAGATGCGTGCCTCCCCTCGTGGCGGATCCAACGCCGCGTAACATAACGCCATACCACTGGTACTTGGCCCAATCATCGTGGCAAAATAATTCGTAATTGTTTAGGATTTAGGTATGATAATATGTTAAAAAAAAAAAAAAAAAAAAAAGTAAGACTACCTACAATACATACAAATCATATGATAAATAAGATTCTTAGAAAAATTTTAATAATAATAAATGTCAATAATTTCAAAAATGTAAAATCAAATTTTGCGACGACGCAACGCGATCAATTTGATCAATTTTCAATGAATCCAATCATTTTTAAATGATATACCATAATTAGATTAAACAAGTTGATCTACAGTCACATTATAAGAAAAAAACATTCCTTCGCAGTAAAAGATTTAATAATGAAAGAACGTTTTAACCAATTATGAAGAGGTTACTTTTTATAGCGATTGTAATTTTAGCAGATAATATTTACTTTAACGGAAGTTTTCATTACGGAATTTTCCCATAGCCACATTATCATATAAATAGGTACATTTTAAAAGGATGAAGCTTTTTAAAATAACTGTTCTTAACTATAGAACTTAATGAAATTTTATTAAGTATTTTTTTTTAAAAAAAAAACCTTTTAATGTCTGGATACGAATTTTTCACCTCAGGTGCACCAAAGCAAACTCAAGAATCAACATGGAATTTTCAATTTCGAAAGTTATTTACAATCAAAACCTTAAAGGATTTCGAAGTAGAAAAAGAAACTTCGGGTTTTAAAAGAACTTTGAGTGCATTTGACTTGATAATGATTGGCTTGGGTGGTATTATTGGCACCGGAATATTAGTTATCACAGGTAAATAAAAAAATAATATACAGTATATATTTGACTAGGATAATGAATTAAACAGCATTCGAAATCTAATTATTTCAGGACAAGCAGCGGCTACAAAAGCGGGGCCAGCTGTGGTAATTTCATTTATAATTTCTGGAATTGCTGCTAGTTTTGCGGCATTAAGCTACTCGGAATTGTCATCAATGATTCCGATATCCGGGTCCGCCTACACGTTTGTTTACGCAACGCTAGGTGAACTTGCTGCTTGGATTATTGGCTGGGATTTAATTTTAGAGTACGCAGTCGGCGCTTCAACTATTGCTGTTGGATGGTCAGGATATCTCGTTCATTTCTTTGAGAATACATTTAATGTACACTTTTCACCATCATGGACGAGCGCACCACTACTTTTTGATCATCAAACGGGCTATCTGGAACGAATACCTGGTGCTTATATCAATTTACCAGCACTTTTATTAATTATTTCTATTACGATTATATTAACTTTGGGAATCAAAGAGTCCGCTACTGTCAACAACATAATCGTGGGGATCAAAACTTTTGTGATAGTATTATTTGTTATAGTAGCTTCAACAAAGATCAACCCAAAGAACTATGACCCTTTTATCCCTCCAAATGAAGGATCCTTTGAAAAGTTTGGTGTAACTGGAATTTTATCAGCGTCAAGCGTTGTATTTTTTGCTTATATTGGGTTCGATTCTATCTCCACTACTGCTCAGGAAGCTAAAAATCCTCAAAGGAATTTACCAATCGGAATCATTAGTAGTTTAATCATTTGTACGATCTTGTATGTGGCGGTATGTGTTACGTTAACAGGAGTTGTTCCATATACGGAGTTGGATAGTCCAGCACCAGTTGCAGTCGCGATTAACGCAATGGGAATGAAATGGCTAGGTACGATTGTAGATTTTGGTGCTCTCGTTGGATTGATATCTGGTGTTCTCGTTCTTCTCGTGGGACAACCACGTATTTTTTATTCAATGGCAAAGTAAGTTCTGATCAGTATCTCGTAACATTCAACAATCAAAGTACATGTAACTTAAATCTTTTTCATTTTAATACTAGGGATGGATTGCTCTTTCCAGCAATAGCAAAACTTCATCCAAAGTTTAAAACGCCATACATTTCAACCATCATTACTGGAGCAATCTGTTCAACGATAGCATCCTTGCTTCCAATAGGCATGTTGGCAGAATTAACATCAGTTGGCACTTTGTTGGCATTCTTTTTAGTGAATGTCGGTGTGATGTTATTAAGAATTACGGCTCCTAACGCACCAAGGAAGTTTAAGGTCCCCGGGGGACCTTATGTAATTCCTATCATTGGAGCTTTATTAGATTTATTATTGCTGTATACTGCTACACCTGCTAGCTTGGAAAGATTATTTATTTGGATGGCAATTGGTTTATTAGTTTATTTCTTTTATGGCAGATTTCATTCGGTTGCCAATCATAGTAATCATTATATGAAAAATAAAGAATTAAATGAAGGGGGATAATCATTTTTTGAATTTTTTGGGTGGTTTTTAATAAATAAGAACATTTTTCTGATTCTTTTTTATTAATAAAATACATTTAATTATGTTACACGTCATAACGTGTATTTTCATTTTACAAATAAAAAGTTTTTTTTTTGTTACATTATTACCTAAATATTCTAATATGTATAATAATACTTTTTAATAAATAATTAAAACTTACAATATTATTTTCAAATAATAAAAAAAAAATAAAAATTGGAAAAAATTGAAATAAAAAATAGTCCATATATTACAAAATAAATTACAAATCGTTTATTTTCTCCAACCTGCTCCATACCATCCTTCCTCACCATTCTCCCAATCCCATTGTTCGATAGTACGATCCATAATTGGTTCCTCAACCCATTCTTCGCCCCAATATCTTAAATTCCAATATGTAGGATATTTTCTGTCTTCCTTATAAACGTAATCAACTCTACTAATAATTGAGCGTGCTTTTCTCAATCCTTCGTCGGTTACTTGTGATGGTGATGCATAACTAACGTTCAAATGCTGCAAACTATCACCTAAATATTTGGTGATAACACGAAGATGACTATCACTTACTGAAAAACAATCAGGAATGTGTAAACTTTTCAGCTTAGCTTTACAATTCTTTAATCCAATTCCAAGTTCATGTGAAGAGAATTGCCAATCTGCATTAATTATCAAATGTTCTAAGGTAGGTGGGAAAAGATAAAAGAAATTTCCTAATAAACTATCAACATGAAGAACGTTTCCAAAAATTTCCAACTTTTCCAGATTCCTACTATGACTCAACAATGTTAATAAATCTGGTAAGTCTGCCCTTTGAATCTCTGCCGCAAAATCTACAAGATTCGGACAATGTCTAGCGACCAAATCGATTATTATATGAGCGTTACATGGATCTTTAATTTCTATGGGTCCTAAATATATTGTGGATAACGTTGTTCCCGCATTTTTTATCAAAGTTGCTAAAACGTCATCATTAACGGTAGATTTTTTAAAGTTGAGTTTTCTTAAATGAGTTAATGTACTAGAAACGAACGGTTCCAAAACCTTCTCAAGACCAAAGCAATCCTCAAACGTTAACGTTTCCAACTTCTTCGATTCTGCCAAAGGTATTAATGTGGTGCATTCCGTAAAATTTACCATGACGAATTCCACGTGAACCAGAGAATTAATTTGACTTTCTAGTAATGCAGAAACGATGCGTCTTGGTCTACTGCAAGTATGAGCGACAAAATGTTCAATTGCTTTCTGCCCTTTAATTAGATTTATTAGGGAATCATATTGTTTCTCAGGAACATGCCTTTCTCCCAAAGCGCTAACTCGACCTGGACTAACGAACATTGTCTTGATATTTTTACAAACTCTGGCAGCTCCCGCGAAGATATCCGTCTTCACAAAATCTCCGATGCATATGAATTGTCGAAGTTTAGATAAACAAATTTCAGAACCAAAGTGTGAGAAAACATTAAGATGATGATTTGGAACCATAAGCATTTCGCCCGTTTCAATTGATAACTTGTGGAATGTACGGGAACAATTCATAAAAGAATTAATTAATATTTTGGACACAGTAGCCACTTGTTCTCGATAATTTTCTTCCTGTGGTTCATACCACTCCAACCATGCAGAAACTCCAATATACAAATCCAAGTATGAAAGTTGTCGCAAAAATAATGGATAATTAAATGTTGGCGTTATTCTTTTATCAGTAATCTCCAAAATTTCTTTTTCATCATCGTTAAGAGTTTGTGAATCGAGGCAATTTATATATGTTTGAATTAACTTTGAGGAAGGTGTCCTGCGTGTTAGACGAAAGGGTTGGCTCCACAATAAGGATACTGCAGTATCACTCCAAAGTCTATTAACCAAAAGGCACGAATGTAAAGTGTATACGTCTTCCTCGAAATTCTTAAAGATAAGATGTAAACAATCTGATGTTAAAGACATTTTTTTTTTTTTTTTATTATCAAAAAATTGAAAAAAAAGATATCATTCAAAATTTACGTAGGGGAAAAAGTGAACTATATTTATATCCAATTTAAAAGACAATCGGGAATGCATAATTTCGAAATATTTTTTTTTTTTTTTGACATTTAATTTCTCGTGACCGTTGTGGCAATTTTTTACTGTTTAGTACCATTCTGTTCCATTGTTTGTCTTCTGATTGTTCCATTTGATTCAAAATAGGCTTGAAATTTTCCTTTGTCCTCAATGATCTACCTGAAAATTCTCCAAAGATGGTAAAAATGTGTGATATTGTTTTAAATGGAAACTGTAGATTTACATCTACTATTTAAAGTTACGCCATACCTCGAAAAAATTTGGGGGATTTCGAAATTAATCGAATCTTCGGTGATTCGAAACTTTTTTTTTTTTTAACGATAAATACAATGGAATGTAATTTAAGCATGAAAATTATTCTTTATTGTTTTTATTTATTAAAACTTTTCAATCAAATGATGTTTAGTAAACTCAATGTGTTCATTGTTTAATAGAATAATGGTAAAAAATGGGAATTGTAATTCGTTTTTTTCATCATTAATTTTTTCTTTTTGGACGAAATTACATTTGAATATCTCAATTTTAATCAATTATATTTAAAAAATTGCATTGTCCTCACGTAATTTTGCCTAAATATGGTCATTTAATTTTACCGATTTTTCTCAAAAATTTTGATTCAGAAAAAGGAATATTGTTAAAAAAAAAAATAAACAACAAGTAGGAATGGGAAATTAACGGTTAATTAAGATTTGGTTAATTAACCATAATATATTTTATATTTTATATAAAAAAATATTTCTATATATCATAATCGTTTTTAAATGTGCAACCACTAAGGGGCGCGCCAGAAATCAGCTGATTTTTTTCACTTATAAGGCTGATCCCCTCTGATAATCAATTTGATTGGCTAAAAATTATATATACCCCAGGTGAGATAAATTATTTTTCATCCCTTATAATTTTTTTTGTATGCATTTTTTATTAACAACAATTATTATAAAAAAATAACATTTATCAATATTTGTTGTTTAAATTCTGCACCAAATAAATGTAACAATTAAAGCCAAAATATCGCAAACATGCTATTACTATAAGATTAATACAATCTCATACTATTACTAAGTGAAACTAATAAAACAACACTTTGATCTCACACTATAAACACGTGATTAATTATTGTAACCTAACCCTTAAAACAAATGCTACGATAATGATCATATTCCTCACATGCATCACACTTATGACATTTATCAGATATTGCTTGTTCGCCTCCACCTTTGCCTTTTGAATCTGATTTTTTAACAGATGGCTTCAACCGTTTTGTTAGTGATCTTCCTTTAGGCTAATGCTTCAATAGATCCAAGATCTGATTATAATTAATCAATACTCCTTTTGTATTACAAAAGACCCAATTGTCATTCATTTTTCTATCCGCTAAAGCTTTTTGTTACTTAATCGATTCTGCTTGAATTAGTTGAACTTCTTTTCTTTTATTAAAATCTTTGATAAACTGAATCAGTTCTTCATCATCATCTTGAATTGCAAATTGAATTACCTTTTTGGCTTCACCTATTAGAGTACTAAATTTTATTAAAGATATAATTCATAAATATTATGAAACCATTCCTTCTACTCTTCGCTCATATCAAAGACTTTTTCATTACATGATATAGCTTCTGGTTCTAATAATTCCAGTTACACCTGTTATATATCCACTATATTCACTGTAATACAAGAATTAATTGATACTACAACTATATCAAAAAATGCTATTTCGTAATATAATGCAGCTAAGCAAATCAATTTAACTACAAAGAATATATCTGATTATCAACAAGCATTAGAAACTATCACGAATAGTTTATTAAAAGATTTATTAATATCACAAATTACTGAACAGCAAAAAATTGTATCAGAAAAAAGTGTACAATTAAGAAAATTAAAGCATCATACTGAAGCACAAGCAAAATTTGCAACAAAGAAAAAAAAATTACTAGAAGAAAGAATTGTAGAAAAATATGACACACCAGGAAGACCACCTGCAACAATGAAGAATCCAGATTTATAGGATAAGATCCATGATTGCATCAAGTTCAAAGCTGCTCATGCTAAAAGAAGAAAAAAAATTATTAAAGTTTGTATAGTGAAACACTTACGTGAATTACTCGAAAAAAATATAATATATACTTATCTCACTAATATTTGTCAACTTATCTTTAATCCTATCACTTAAGTATTTTTACTGTGCATCATCATTATCATCTAGCAAAAGTTGGTCTTACTTCTATAGCGTGAATAGAAATGAAATCTCATATAGATGAATACTATTACCTAGCTTCTGTTAAAGCCACAAGAGTATTTGCTGAAGTTTTTACTAATGAAGTGATTATTATCTCTCAGAATAACAAAGCAAAGATCAGATTAAGCATTCCTATAGTTAGTCACATGTTCAAAACTATTCAAACTATTAATGAACCAGTTACTATTGAAGATTACAATTTTTCAGTTGATTCAAAAATAAAACTCATACCTGATTATTAATTCAGCCAATTCAAGTAATATCTTGTGAACTAGTCAACTTTTTATATTTGTTAGGCTAGAGTATTTTATTGGAACATCTTTAATAACTCATATTGCAGACTTAGAAAGCATTATTTCAAGTGAAAAGTTTTCCACTACCCTAAAAAAAGAAGGAAAAATTAGACCTATTTGAATCCTTCTTATTGATGGTGAATCTAATAAAATCTAAAGTATATGAAAAATATTATTCAATATACTCATCTTTTTCGTGCTCTCAGATTATTTGACCGTTTGCACTCAATGCTCTAGGTCAAAGTACGTATAATCCAGTAAAGCGCAGTATAGCTTCTTTATCTATAAAGCTTACTGGCATCACTTTACCTATGGGGAAGTTCAGGTCACACCTAGATAATCAAAAAATGTAGTAAACAAAGAATTAGCAAAATAGAATTTCAAATACTCTGAAAAAAAATTATGTGATATATAGCAAAGGGATGACATTCATGGTTAGCCTGTAAAAGTAGAATATGTCAATCAAGATAGGCATCTATTCAATGAGCTCAAGCCTTCGATATTGTGAAGGTGAACTGAGAATTATGTGTAGATTTGTCATTATTTATTAGATATAAGAAAATGCAAAAATCGTGAATGTTATAATAAATATAAAGCTTCAGATACAGTCATTCTTTTGAATGAGAATAATGGATTTCTCTCTTCAATTACAAAAGAAAAGGACAGTTATTTTATTAACCCAATTCACGCTCTTCAATATTATAATAAACTCAAAATTCTAAAGTATAATAGTAGTTATCCTTTAATTTTGTGAGAACTTTACCAATATTTGTATTGTAATATATACGAAAAATACTTTTTAACCTTCAAATTCATGAATAAATATAAGCGAAATATGCATTCTAAATATTGCAAAAAGAAGAGAACCTGAAAACTAGCTGACGAGACAAAAATAGATTGTATATTTGTTTTGTTAAACCTAAATTTTAATGTTACTAAAGATATAAATCTAGGAAGAAATTTGTGATGAAAGGTTGAACAGATTTTTTGTAAAGTTCAATTGAATGTAGATTGATTTCTACTTGAAAAATTGTGGCTTATATGTAATTTTATGATGATCACAATATCATTATTAAATTTGTTGATTATATACTAATAAATTAATTTTCTCCGCTTAGATGAAACTCGTCGATTAACTATATAAAAATTTAAATATGTAATAACATAATACTTAAATAAAAACTTTAATATCCATTTCATTATTTAAAGATCTTAAAAAGATTTTAGAATGAAGTGGCAGAATATAATATTATTAATAAATTAGATTCTATAATAATTATATAATATGATATGTAAGATAAAAAGCTAACTAATCATCTCATATTAAATATATCACGTGATCATAACACCTAATATATAATACTAAACCTTTACTCACTTTTTAAATCAGCTGATTTCTGGCCCTTTTCTAACTTTATACAACCTTATAGGCAACCTATAAACTTGAAAATGATGAAGAATTGAAGCAGTGTATAAAAAAATAAGCATAAAATGGAAATATAGAAACTATACTTGTTAATAGTAATAAAACCATATATTGTGAGTATATTTCAACCATTCTTCATATTCTACTCTATACCATTAAAAGAATAACTGATAAAGAGCTCTTTAGTTAAAGAAAAGCATATTAGTCAGGTTGATTATGCAATTAAGATTCTTGAAAAACTTATTTGTATAAAGAAAAGAAATTACATCAAGCGATCATATATTTTACTCAAAATTTAATCCAATGCAAGAACACTTTACAAGTTAATAAAGAATAGAAATGTAAATTAGGTGAAGCATTTGGGAAAGACTTTGACTATATATATTTTATTCTTTTCACCTCAGATGGAATATTAAATAAGTAAAGATTTTTTCAATATTTGATTTTAGAATCTGATTTGAAAAAAAGATCAGAGAAAAAAAAAGATTTGCGTAAAAGTATGAAGCAGATTATAAAAATCATAGTTAGATTATTGAAGAATAAATTAGTATATATATAAATAAAAAATATAGAAAAAGTGTTAGAATAAAGAGTTACTATTTGAAAAAAAATCATATATCTACCTTTAAAAAAGTATCTGGTTAAGCTTTTTTAAATTTCTTAAGATTAGATATATTAACTAAATAAAATTTTTTTAAATAATTCCTTTAGTTTTAATAATAATATGTATATATTTATATTTATGTAATAATATATATATTAGGTTTAATTAGAGCTCCAAATTAAATCAGGTCAACCTGTTTACCTGACCTGACCTGACCTGACCTGAAAATCCAGATCAGGTCAGTAGATTTTCAGGTTAATATCAAGTCAGGTCAACAGGTTAACCTGATCTGATCTGACCTAATAAAATTCAGATCAACCAATCATTATTCTTGAACAATATTTTATTGTTCAATTAGAACGATTCGTTATCATTCTTGAACGATAGTTTTATTATTTGAGAATGATGTTTTTATCATCTGAAAATGATGTTTTATTATCTAAGAATAATGTTTTTATTATTTGAGAATGTTAGTTTTATCGTCCAATTAGAATGATTCATTACCATCTGAAAATGATAGTTTTATCATTTATGAATGATGTTTTTATTATTTAAGAATGATATTTTATCATTTATTAATGATAGTTTTTTGTTCGAGAATGATGTTTTATCATTCAATTAGAATGATAGTTTTATCATTCTTGGTGATGATTTAATCATTCAAAAATAATGTTTTATTATTCAAGAATGATGGTTTTATCATTTAAGAATGATGATTTTATCATTTAAAAATGATATTTTATCATTCAAGAATGACAGTTTTGATAATAATTTAATTATATTTTATCATTCAAGAATGACGACTTTATCATTTAAAAATGATGATTTATCATTCAAGAACAATGATTTTATCGTTTGAGAACAATGATTTATCGTCGTTTGAGAATGATGATTTTATCGTTGTTCGAGAATGATAATTTTATCATTGTTCGAGAATGATAATTTTATCGTTATTCGAGAATGATAATTTTATCATTTGAGAATGATGATTTTATTGTTTGAGAATGATGATTTATCATTTAAAAATGATGATTTATCATTCAAAAATGATGATTTTATATTCAAAATGATGTTTTATCATTCGAGAATGATGATTTTATCATTTAAAAATGATTGTTTTATTGTTTGAGAATGATAATTTTATCATTCAAGAACAATATTTTATTATTTATAGACGATAGTTTTATCATTCAAGAACAACCTTTTAATAATTTATAACAATAGTTTTATCATTCAAGAATGATGTTTTATCGTTCAAGAACAATGATTTTATCATTTAAAAATAATGTTTTATAATAATTTGATCAGATCAGATCAAGTCAGATCAGGTCAAATAAAAATTTAAATTAGGTCAGATTTTTGTTTGACCTGATCTGATCCTCTCAGTTCAGGTAACTTGATTGATCTGATCTGAATCAATTTGTTTAGAGCTCTAAGTTTAATAAATAAAAATATAAATAACATTAATTTTACTTTTTTAAAAACTGTATTATTTAATATGAAAATTATCACAAATTAAATGACTTTAAATATAAACAAATTATTAGTTTAAAGTTAGTAGAAAGGACTCACACTTTTAGTCGAAACACTTTAAATGTTTATATTCTGTAATATTTACATAAAATTATAGATGCAGTTGTATAATTTACTATTTATAATATTTATGAAATATTATGATTAAAAAATATTGCAAGTTTTATAGTTTATAAAGTTTATGAAATATTACAATCAAAGTTTATCACAAAGTTTATAATCTATAATGTTTATACAATGCAAAGATCAAAGTACTTTGCAAAATAATCATAATTATTAAATCATTAAGTTATGTGAAATTATTTATAATATTAAATAAATTTACTTACAGCAGCTGTTAATATTTGCTACAACTATAAATAATAATTTAATTTACCAAAAAAAAATAAAAAAAAAAGCTAAAAAAAAAAATAATTAAATTAATAAACATTTATTTTAATTAATTAAATTAAACTTATTTAAATACTAACTATTATTAAAAAATTCAAAAAAATATTAAAATTAAATTAATACTCTTATTTATTAAAAAAATTATAAAAAAAAAATTAAATTAAAAAAAAATAATTAATTAAATAATTAAAATATTAAATTAAATCCACTTACTATAGATACTACTAATAATCAATTTTAAAAGAAATCTAAAAGTTAAATTAAATAAATTAAAATAAAAATTAAATAAAATAAATAGAAAAAATTAAAATTATAAATAATTAAATCTATTTATTCAAATGCCAATTATTTTTATTAAAAAAAAATCTAAAAAAAAAATTAAATAATTAAATAATTAATAAATTAAATATTTAAATTAAACCTACTTACTATAGACACTACCAATTATATTAAAAGAAATCTAAAAAAAAATAATTAAATAATTAAATAATTAATAAATTAAATATTAAATTAAATCCACTTACTATAAATTAAAGCTTTGAACAGTTCAGATTAATTCAAAGATTTTTCAGATCAGTTTAGTTCAGATCAATTTCAAATTGCATAAAAATCGATCTGAAAATTTTCAGTTCAGTTCAGAATTTTTTGATTATAATTCTAATCTGAACTGAAAAAATCTGAACTGAACTGATAATTTCAAATTATTCCAAAAGTTTAGTTCAATTATATATGAAACTCTTGGAGGATCACAAATTTGCAAATTTTCTAAGAGGATCACAAAAATTTAGCAAAACTCTTAAAGAATTGCAATTTTTTTACAGTTTCTCTTTAAATTTTGCAAAAAAATTGCGAAAACCTTAGAGAATCACAATTTTTTATGATTTCTCTTAGAATTTTGCAAAATTATCACAAAACTCTTGAAGAGTCGCAAAACCCTTGAAGAATTACAATTTTTACAATTTCTCTTAATATTTCGCAAAAATATTATGAAATTCTTGGAGATTCGCAAAAAATTGCGATTTCTCTTCAAATTTTGCAAAAAATGCAAAAATCTTAGAGAATCACAAATTTTTGCGATTACTTATTGAATTTTGCAAATTTTTGCAAACCTCAAAGAGAAATTTGCGATTTTTTATGATTTTCCTAGAGTTTCGCATATAAATTGCGAATTTTTATATAATTGAACTATAATTTTAGATTAATCTAAAAATTCCAGTTCAGTTCAGATTTTACTGATCTGTGATTCAGTTCAGATTTGAATTAGCATTTTTAAGATTAATAATCTGAATTGAATTGAACTGAAATTTTCAGTTCAAATATGTATTGACATCTAATTCAGACTGAATCAAACTGTTCAGCGTTTTACTATAGATACTATTAATAATATTAAAAGAAATCTAAAAAAAAAATTAAATTAAATTAAATTAAATTAAATAAAAAAAACAAAATTAAATTAAATTCACTTACCAGCAGCTGCTAATTTTTTGGTGTAACAATTTTATTTATTAAAAAAAGCTACAATTTTTTTAAAAAAAAAAATTAAATTAAATTAATAAAAAAAATATTAATTAAATTAATAAAATAAAAATTAAATTATATTAATTTAATATACATAGTAACCACAAGTGTAAGTAATAATCTACCAAAAAAAAAAATTAAATATTAAATTTAAATTTAAATAAATAATAAAAAAAATTAATAAATTAAACCTAATCCTTTACTGTAAAATCACCCAAATATTTCTATAGAAAACAATTAATAATAATAAATAAATAAATAAAAAAAAAAAATAACCTACTTACAACTTTGTTAAGAAAATTGTTATTACAAATTCTAAAATAATATAACTTAAAAAATAAACAAATAAATAAATATAAAAAAAAAAATTTAAAAATGAAATTAATTAAATTTAAATAAAAAAAAATTAATCCTAACTAACTTTTTATTACAAAACCGTTAATTAATATTAAAAAAAAATTGATAAAAATAAATTAAAAAAAAATAATGTTGATTTAGTCTGAAGACTAAAATTTTAGGGGAGAAAATTGAAACTGACAGAAACTGACAGACTTGTCGAATATGACATATATGCTAAATATGCCATATCTGCCAAATAGGACATACATATTATTTATTATATTTCTATTATTTATATCATTATTATTATTTATATCATAATTAGTATATCTGTTAGCTTTGTTATTATTGTCAGTAATATCATAATTATCATAGATTTTCTTTAATTGTAATTTTCTTATATAAAGGGCATGAAAATGTCTTGAAAAAGGATAGATTCTAATAAGATTCTAACATTGTATTTAATATACATTTAATAACAATAATAAACAATCAACATTTTGCAAATATAAAAACTTATAATTTATTTCTTGTTAACTAAATAAATTCTCTAATAACTAGCATGTCAAGTTGATTGAATTTAAGTCATAGCTATTGTCTCCCTGACCTCAAATTATAGTTAACTTATTTGATGAAAAGAGTAACGTTAACACTGTAAATCAGCTTAGTTTTCAGATGTTCTTCTATCAGGTGTTGAAGTGCCTATATTGAATGTATTTCTGTTCATTTTTAATACGTTTGAAGACTTTTGAGAGTTTCTCTTAGAAGTTTCTCTTGAAATACTTTTAGAGTTAGTTTCTGATTTTATTGATGTTTCAAAACTCCTAATAATCAAATTTCAGATAATTATTTCAAACACTTTTTAAATCTGCAAGTGATGTTTCTAAAGGTTCCTGATTAAGTGGTTGGTATTTAATTAATTATATAATCAATTCAAAGCACTTTTCTAATGCTTCTGAGATTTTTTCTAATGTAAGTACTTTTTTAAAAACTCTAATAGTTATACTATTAAACTATTTTCCTTTTATTACATAAACTATTCAAAAATACCAAAAATTCTCAAATGCTTCTAAAGATTATTCTGTTATCAGATAACATTCAATACAAGATGAATCTGGATTACTTATTATTTCTTGTTTATTTTTCTATAAATGTGCTATAGTATATTTAATAATCCTTTGATTATATTCCTTTATACTTATCATTAACTATTTTGTTGTTTATATATTCAAATACTTTCTCAATAGTTAGTCTCAATTTATGAAATCTAATAAAATCCTTAATATTATTAATTTTCTTTTAAATACATTAAATTATTATAAAGGTACTGGTTTATCTTCATTAATGCTTTCAAGCAAATTCTTTAAAGTTTTCAATTGTAACTTCATTGCAATGATTGAGATATGTATAAAGGTTTAAGATAGATTTTGACATTAGATATCAATCGATTTTAATTTGCAATTCTTCAATTTCTCTCAATTTTTTAAATTCCAATTTTTGTTTCATCTAATCCCCATCAAATTTGTTATACAAGTCGATTGTGAAATCTACTGACTGAAAAATAGACTTTAATATATATAGCAACATTTTAAGTATCTGAAAAATAATAATTTAAGTTAACAATCCCAAAATCTTATTTGTGTCAATAGAATTTTCAATACAAATTACTACAATCAATATATACGTTTATATAGAAGAGCTATAATGATAGATTAGATTTTATGTTATGAGTTTAACTAATTAAAGTTATAAGGTAAAAAAGGTTGGTTTTATTAATTAGAGAAATTGGGGTCAATATCATTTAATAATTTAAATAAGCTCTTGTTCGCGAACTTACAAAATTAAAGAATAAATAATAAACTAAATTATATCAAAACTGTATTAGAAAAACTATCTAATAACTAATCTCAAGACTAACTAGCTTAACTAACTAACTGTAAACTATCTCTAAAACTGACTAAGACTGACTGTAAACTAGAGGTATGCTTCAAATCTGATCAATCCGGATATCTGGTCATCTATCTGAAATTTGACCAGATTCAAATTGATCCATTTGTATCACAGAATTAACTGAATAGAAACCAGATTTTTTGATCAATCTAATGACGTGTTTTAAAATACAAGGCCTTTGATTATTGCCATTTTTGAAAACTGAGTTATACAGATTATACAGAGTGTCAAGACCGCGAAAATTAAAAAACAGGAAATAAATTTTTTGTGGAATGGTAATCACTAAAAAAGGAAATAATCAGCATTATAGTTGTATAAAGCGTTAAGAATACGGAAATTTAAAAATAGAAAAAATTTTTTTGTAGAACGGCTATCATCAGAAAAGGAAATTGATCAATATATTGCGCATATAGAAATTAAAAATCATGTGATTTTTCGTAATTTTTATAATTCCGCCTTAAATTTATATTTTCAACCAGAATTATGAAAATTGACCAGATTATACCGAATAATTTGAAATCTGATGAATAGAAATTTGAATAATCCAAAATTTGACTAGATTGGATGACAGATTGATCAGATTTTACCAGGCTGATCTCTACTGTAAACTAACTGGAAATTAACTGATGAGAATATATAAAATTTCTATCTTATTTATATAAAACTTTAGATCTAATTTTATTACTAAATTAAGATAAAGTACAACTTAATAAATTATAGAAACATTGTTATCTTAATTAACAAGTTTAACTAAGTAAACCATATTAATTATATTAACATATTTAATTTCATTTTTTTTATTATTACTGATCTAACTATAAGTTATAGCTAATTGCATCTACGAGAATCAAACATTAGACTCTAAATTACAATAATGTCATTTGCTTATTACTCTTATAAGTCTATTTCAACCATGTTAAGTGTATTTAAAAATCAGCTCTAACATATATTACTCTTAGAGAAAGATCCTAACTGAAAGCCTCCATAGATACATCAGTTGGCATCCTAATATACCAGATATTTAGCTGTACTACTGGATAAAGGGATTAAGTAAGATACTCAATTTCAGATCTATAAAATGTATTAAACCCACTATACTGTTAAATAATTCAGGAATTGAACCTGACCTCTTCCTCTAGCATTAAGCTTAGACACACGTATAGCTGAAGATAGTGCAAGATCAACTAACTGAAACTTATAACTTTTTACATTATTGCTTTACATATCTACTATTAGATGCTACTCGCAGGCTAATCCTTTGCAGACAATGCAACACTTGCCCATTACAGGCTAGCCTATTGTATTAGTTTCACTTTTCACAGTGATTTCAAATGGGTTCATTAACTATAACCTTTACCTATTATTAGAAAGGCTTGAGATGCAGAAATGTCATACATAGATAGCTTTAAGGGTCATCATATTCTACAAATTTGCAATTTATTCACATATATAGTTTGCACATACCTTATGAAATTTATTCCTAGAATTAAACTAATAAAACTTACAGTAAATTAATAATACAATTTACACTTGGCTGATACTAAACTGAAATCTATTATAGTATAATCTACAATAAGGACTCGTATCTTACAGTTTGAGCTAAGATCATCAATCCTTTTAACATATTTAATTTCGTTAACAACATTTTTTTTTGAGTTACTGATCTAACTATTAGCTACAGCATATTTATCAATAGAGACAACTATTAGACTCTGAATTATGACTGTTAGCTTGCTTACTATTCTCATAAGTCTATTTTAACTATATTAAGTGTATTTGAAAACCAGCCCTAACATTTGTCACCCTTAGGAAAAAGACTTCAACTAAAATCCTCTATAGACACATCAGTTGGTATTCTAGCATACTAGATATTCAGCTGTTTTATTAAATAGAGAGATTAAGTAAGGTACTCTATTTTAGGTCTATTAAATATACTAAATCTACTATACCATCAAATAACTCAGGAATCGAACCCAACTTCTCCCTCTAATATAGGGTTTAAACATATATATAGCTGAAGACAGTGCAAGATCAGCCAACTGAAACTTATAATTTGTGTTATCATTTTACATGTCTACTATTAGATACTACTTTTAGGCTAACCCTTTGCAGACAATGTGGCACTTATCCATTACAAGCCAGCTCCTATTGCATCATTAGTTCCATCTTTCACAGTATTTCTAAATGGATCCACTAACTATAATCTCTATCTGTTATCAGGAAGGCTTGAGACACAAAAATGTCACATATAGGTAGCTTCAAGAGTTATCATATTCTACAAATTTGTGATTTATTCATATGTATAGTTTGTACACATCTCATAAAATTCATTCCTAGAATTAAACCAGTAAAACTTGCAGTAAATTAATATTACAATCTGCACTTGGCTAATACTGAACTGAAATTTATTGTAATATAACCTACAGTAGGGACTTGTATCTTACAGTTTGAGCTAGGATCACTAATTCTAATTTCATTAATGATATTTTTTTTTAATGATATAGTACTATTATAAGTTTATTATATTTACACTCCCCTGAAGAAAGTATCCGGGCACGGCTTTTTGCGAATTGTAACTTAATTATATTATGTTTTTAAATAAATTTTTATATAATTATAAAGTGCATGTTCCTGTAAATCTATTGGCTACATT
>CAJVPP010001117.1:0-22639 GCA_910592005.1 Funneliformis mosseae | reverse complement strand
GACTCGACTCGAAAAAAATGAGTCGAATAGAGTTGGTCTTTAAACTCGACTCGACTCGACTCATTCGGAACTCTACTGGTAATCAAATGGATCAGACTAAGTGGCATAATAACTCAGCATTCAAACAAGCATATAGAACTGGTAAACTAATAGAACTATACTAGTTCCTCACCACTTCTATAACGCTACTATAGTACCAACTTAGATCCTTCAGATTATGTGCTCAAAAGATTGATCAGAAATTATGCTATAGTACTGACCAAATTTAGATGCAGATTTACATCAAATTTACTGTGTAACTCATCACCTTTTTTTACACAATTTTAGCATCTAGAAAGGCAACCAAATAGGCGTAAAGGGGAAGCATTCTAACATAGAATCTAGCATCCAATCAGGTACAGGAGACCAGCATCCTCAACATAAAACCAGATATCAAAACAGCTAAAGCAATGCTATAAACGCAAAGGAGCAATAAAGCAATAAAAAAGCTATAGAACACAAAAACAAGTAAGTAGGTAACAGTTTAATGGCAACTAGATAACAGTTTAATGGCAACCAGGTAACAGTTTACTCAGAACTAGATAACATTATAGCGGAACTGGATAACATTCTTATAAGAGTGTTATCCAGTCTAGATCTTTTCTAAAAATTATATTATCTAATAATTTGCAGATCCAGATTACCTTATATTAACATGCATTACTTCTGAGCAATAAAAAATTAGTATGTAAATTCCAGAGGAATTATACCAATTACTCTCACATGAGAAAAAAATAATTGTTTATATTTCACAGGTAATTAAGTACCTTAAACATTTTTTTATTTGCAATACATTGAGTTTAGTCCTAAAGAGACTGCTAAAAATAAATTACATGATGCTGGATACATGACATCTATACTAATCTTTACAGACTAAAATACATGCAAAGTGCCTTATGGCTAATTATTTTTGAAATACCCTTGAATCCTCTGTTTTTTCATCACTGGCTCCTTTTCAACATCTACCCTATCCCAACAATATTCCATAATCTATTTTATTTATGCCTTTATGATACTAAAGAGATTTTCCAAACCCTGAAATGAAAAGATATTAGCCAGGTATTAGTTTACAGCTCTGAAGACACTTCCTTCACAACTAAACGAAATAAGTATTCCTATCTTAATTATGCAATGTCTTATCTGAAGCTTCATCTCTAGTATTTTTTATCGCCAACATGTCTTCATACTGTGATATGTTATGATTATACTGGGACCTTTCAGAAGAAATAATTTAACATTCAGATTTTATTAGAAAAAAATACGAATAAAGTAACTTATATGGGAATATCTTACATCACACAACTCCTATTCTTTTGACAAGAATTTTTCTGATATCGTACTGTGATGATACAGTATATGTTTTACGCCTTTCAGCTAAGCCACTCACATGATTCAAAAAAAAGAAATACGAATATTTAAAAAATGATTATTTATTCACGAGTTTCAGGACCTTCATTTTTGACATTATTAAGCAAATCTACTATTCTTTTCATAGTTGATACCTGTTGCAATGTCGCAACTAATTTACAGCTTAACCATCTTTTTTTACCTTACCTATTTGAATAAAATTGGCTATGCGTTAATCTATCTTATTTTTAAAATATTGCGCCTTAGAAATAAGACCAGCTTGAATAAATGTTTTACAAAATGCCTTCATATCAAAGAGCTTTCTCATTAAGGTGTGATATGCTTTTTCTCATAGATCATTGCATCAGTTTTCAAGCTTCATCAAAGCATGAACAAAGTTATCAATACAAGGCATATTTTTTTGATCATATTCTAATATTTCATGAACTTCATTAACTATGAAATCTTGATGTACAAGTTCTTCTAGTTCTGTAGCTGATACTATAAGGCTTCTAGACTAGGTCTTCTCAGTTAATGCTGAATCAACAGAAGTTGCTGATGGTGTAGATCACTTATGTCTTTTATTCTTTTTATAAATCATAATCTGTGTTATCTATAGCGGAAGAATTTAAAATTTTGAAGTATAGTGATAATGTACTTACTGCACATGATATATAAACCCCCATGTGATTCGAAAAAAGAAATTAAGTATGTGATCTACCCGATGATTCTCTTAGCAGTTATAGAAAGATAATAGAACTCATTATTAGTGAAATTTTCCTTTCATGTCTTCTACTATTATAATAATAACCTTCATTATATTCATCATCATTTTGTTTAAGGAAGGTTGCCAACTGTTGCTGTTGTCCCTCCTCTAAAGAAGCAAGGGTTTTAGAAGCCTTTGATTTTCTTCTGGTATATTTGAAAGTAGTTGTAAGTGTTCCCATTCCCTTTGGCATAATCTGCAAATATCTGTCAGTTTATCTAATCGATTGTGACACTAACATCAGTTTCCCGGCCTTTGCCAATAGTATTTCCATTTTTCCTTGATGGGTGGTTGAACGCTAAATTTTTGCTTCAAGTTTTCATAATATTGTGGAGAATACTGTTGTCCTTGAATTAAAATTTGATCTGGTTTAGTTTCGGCGAGGATCAGTTGACTAACACTATCTCCCAAAACTGCATAATGTCGTTATGAGACTAGAACTTCTTCTTCATATTCATCGTTTGCCAGATTTGTTACAGGCGTCAGCTGTTGGAACTGATCAAATATCGGTTTTTCCCAACAGGTCATGGGGACTTGGTGTATAGTCCCATTCCATTTGAAAATGAAAGTTCCTTTATCCCAATGCAATTGCACTTGACATTTGGTAAGCCAATCATTACTAGCAACTATATAATAATCATTTGATTCCGTAATATCAACGTTTATTGGAATCTCCACATTGTCAATTTGAACAGGTATATTTGTCACTTGTCCTAATGGTCGAGACCGTCCTCCTTGAATATTTATCATCATAATTTGAGAGGGGCCTTCTATTTGTCGTCTCAGCTGTTATAAGAATGATTTGGACATCACACTTCCTGCCGATCCTGAATCCAAAATTAAATATATTGGTTTTCCGTCCATATACGTATAACAATAGATGGCTTCGATTGCTCTTGAGGGGTTTTGGTTTCTTCTAGTGTACTCACCCTCTGGAGACACCGTTAGTAGTTTAAATGAGGATGTGGTGGATAAACAGGAGTGAAAGTCGTATATGTAGGCTGTGGTGGAAAAGTTCCCATTGGTGAAGTGTTCATATTTTGATTACTAGGCATCATTGGTGTGTAGTACGAAAGTGCAGCACGTTGACTTCCATTAGTTCTGAACTGATTTTTAGCTGGACACAGATTTTCCTAATGTCCATGTTGATTGCAGTGAGGACAAGGAGTTTTTGGTTGAGTAGTGCAATTTTATGCAAAGTGTCCAATTTGCTTGCAATTATGACATTTATCATTGTTAGTACGATTATTTTTTGATGCCCGGCAATCCTTAGAAATATGTCCAATTTTTCTGCAATTAAAATAGTTTCGCCCATCACTTCCCGATGTATTATTGTCTGATCAGTTCCTCCAGGTGTTACTTGTTCGATCATCGGTAGATTTGGGGGCCGCAGTAGTATTAGCTAATAGATGTTTAAATTCTTTGATTAACTTTTTGTTATTTTCATCAATAAGCTGCTGCATGTTGACTGGCTGTTCCTCTCTGTTCGGTTCCTCGTTATGATTCAAATAAGCTTTACTTAAAGAGTACCTGGATAAAGTAGTATCACGGGATAATACAGCTTCGACTGATCGAGCTCTATCAATTGCTTTCTCTAAGTCACGTGGGGCAGCAGCAGCAAATGCGGTGTGAAATTCAGGCCATAAACCTTGAAGGAACTGTTCGATCTTTTCGTCCTCAGGGATATTATATCTTGGGTCTAGCTTTAAATATAAAGATTCTACTTTAGCAGCATATTCTTCCACAGACTGTCCAGGCCTTTGTTTGCACCGTCTGAGTGCAGATCGCCATTGCGTGCGTCTATGGGTGGTGCAGTAATGTTTAAGGAAATGGTAGACAAAGGATCGTTGCTTATGTTGTCGATCGCTATCGTTATCTCAGTAGCGTAGATCCTTTTCAAACTTTGTTTTATTAAATCAGGTAAGGGCTGACCCTTTCATAAAAGAGGATACTAATGTTAATCTTCGTTTATCAGAGATACCGTTAGCCTCGCAAGCATGGTTGTATCGTTCCAACCAGTCACTGGGGTCTTGGTCTCCTCCTTTAAATGTGGGAAGATCGACAAATCTAGCCTCTTGTGGTCCTCCAAATCCAACAGTTTTAAAGACAGTTTGTAGGCCTTTCATCATTTTAAAGAGGTTTTGTTCGTTATCATCCTGAGCGTTATTCATATCGAAGGGATCTACATCACTACCCTCTGAGTCACTATCGTCTGAATCTGAACTGGAAGAGGAGGAGGGGGAACTATCATAATAAGAAGGGTATCGATAACCTTGTCGTTTATTAGTTTCTTTGCCCTTAAGTTGTTTATATTGAGATCGACCAGTTTCCTGCTTAGAAGAATGTGCAGTACGACTATCCTTCTTGTTAGGGTTTACTTTTTCTTCATCAGAGGATTTTTTCAGAGTAAGTTTTGATGGTTTTCTTACTCTCCCATGCGAACTATGAATTGTTTCGTCAAAATCTAAAGTTCGTTGGTTAGTATCTCTTCCACTGGGGGTAGTATTAGCGAATATAGTTTCCTCAGAAGGATAAGGTTCTTGAGAAGGGGGAGGATTCTTCTCAGCCGATTTAGGAATATTACTTTGATCAAGCGAAGTTGCCCTAGAGGATCCAGTTATGCTAGAAGAAAAGGAGTTACGTCTTAGATTTGAGAGTGATAGATTGAGGTAAGTAAGTAAATCGCCTTGAAATCTCCGCTGAAAAGAACCAGTTTCAGTTTGTGCTTGAATACAATATTGAACTGCTTGTTCAAAAGTTGGTACAGGTGTGTTTCTGTATCGGAAAGTATTGAGTGTTTGTCTGTAATATATTTCTTGAAGACCAGTAGTTCTTGCGTCAACTGCGGTCTGAAAGGCTTCTAAGCTTTTACTAGTATATAACGATACTCCTAGGATCTTTTGTGCCCACTCGAAAAAATGGAGAAAAGGTTGCGAAATCTCCTTAGGTATTGGGTTACAAGCAATACAGAAAGGGTCGTCTGTTAAGGAAAAGTTTCCAGTAGTGTTTCTAAGATTACGTTCTTGCCTATTGTGTATAACCGAATGATTACATTGATATTTTATCAATTCTCTAAAATTATTCATAGAGTGTTTCTTATAGTACTACGTAAATAGGGAAGATAGTCCTGTCATCATCGCCAAATGTTAACGTGTAATTTTGGTAGATTACAACCGTTAGACGTGGTATTCGAACAGTGATTCTTTTATAGTTTACGTAATAATTTCCAAAGATTTATGCTAATCTCTACGGATTCAATAACAGTATATCAGCTCAATCAGCTTAGTTTAGACGCAGACAGTTACAATCACAAGTTAAGAGTTATCACGATGATTCAAGAAGAGTTTCGATAAGAAGTAAATAATAATTTATTAAAGTCAAGAAATTAAATGAAAAGGAAATAAAAAAAATAAAAAAAAAAGTAGAAGTAGGGATATACAAGACGAAGAGTAGCGTTGCGCTATCTTTTACAAAAGAGAATTTCTACACAACTGTTAGTCTGTCCTTTTACATGAGTTAAGAGACTGCCTATTTATACAAAATAAAATACATAGAAGAATATAACTAATATATCATATATGTCTACTATATCAACTATATCTACTATATTAACTATGTCGATTATGTTAGAAATGTTACGTATGTCAGACATGTTAGAAATGTTACAAATGTCACTTAGGTCGATCATCTGCGCCACATATACTGCGTCATGTTTTACCTGTTCACAATATTAAAAGTTATAATATATTTTAAAAGTTTACAAAAGGTATAATATTTATACATTTAGAATAAATAATAAAATTTTAATATTACAGTTAATTAATACTTATTATAAATAAAACTGATATGATTAATATTTTTTTACATTATATATTTAAGATGATTATGGATGTTGAAAGTTAATGCACATTTTTATAAGTAAAAAAAATGGTAATACTATTACAAAAGCTTTAAAAATAATTTATAATAAATACTGTCAATTGACTTTTTGATATGATTTCTCAAATTAAAGTGGTATTGAAGCTAAAAGTATTAAAAAAACTTTTTTCTAGTATTATGTAGATGAACAAACTTGTGATATATTACTTTATATTATTTATATTAGTGAACTTGAATGATCACAATATATAATAAGAAATCTTAAGATTCTATAATTACAATTATATATAAAAAATAAGAAAAAATTTTGTAAAATGTTATTTATGTCTAACCAGTTTTTATCATTAAAAATTATATTAAAAGAAATTACAAAAATACTATATAGTAATAAGCATTATAGGTATAATAACACTTATTAATTACTTTATAAATTCTTTAGAATTTTATTATAGTAATTAAAGAGATCAACATCTTTATTACATAGTTTAATCAATAATCATTAACCTTTAATTTAAAAAATTCCTTTGATTTATTTTTCTTTTGATTTATTTATTATTACCTAAATTTTTTAAAAATATATAATTTAAAAAAAAATTTTTTTTTACTATTTATTACCAAACTTATATTATATTTTAATTATTATAGAAAATTTATTTTAAATATTAAATAAAAAATTATTCAAATAATAATTGTATACATTGTAATATACTTTATTTTTCTTGTTATTTTATAAAATAAAATAAAATTATTAGATATAACTCATAATATCATCATTTTTAATTATAAAAAATATTCAGAATCTGAAAAAATCATCTTTAATTTTATATCAAAAAAAAATATTAACCTATAATATAAGTGAAGATATTATTACAAAAATTCAAAAATTCTTTTATTCTCTTCAAAATTACTTATTAATAAAGCCTTTGCAATTATAAATAGTTTAAAAAAAAATGTATATCTAGTCTAATATCTCTTAATTATCATTATTTATTTTATAATTAATATTTATTACTATATAAGCATATTTTCATAAATATATATGAGTATTTTGCAATAAAAAGAAGAAAACTATTAAAAAATTTTTTTTTACTTTTTAAATTAAATATTATTTTTTTTAATAAAATAAATTTAGATTTAACATTAACTCAAAAAAATTTTTACTACAAAGCATTTATATATAATATGTAGAATTATTGATTGGTTAGGTTTGAAAAATGTTTCAAAAAATATTTAAGAAAAGTAGTTTTAAAATATATAAAAGTTGTAAATTATTAATTATTAAACAAATCAAATAACAGAAAAAACAGAAAGCTTAAAACTTATTATTAATAAGTTAACTATTAATATATTAAAAAAAGAGGAGATTTTAGATAAACAGAAGTATATATACATATCTAGAGACATTCTAGATTTGATTATTATGCAATTTAATAAATAAATAAATATACATTAGTATGAAAATTATTTTTTAAGTTTTCAATTTATTTAATAAGTAAATAATAATAGTTATATTTTATCAGCCAATGGCATTACGTTATCTTTAATAACCAATAAATTTTGAGACATATGATTTTAAAATCATGTGACTACACTTTAATCATCTCTTAAAAGGAAATCAATAATGATCTAGTATGTATATATATAGTATACATATTTTTAAAAAATATAGCAAACTTATATAGTACAGTCAGTAATATATGTATTATATAAATAAATTTTATTATATACTGTATATATATGATGATTAACATATTATCATATATACATGTATAATACAAATTACAAATTTAATTTATAATTATATAATATTGATTAAATTAAAAAAGAAATTTGCATTTTTATTAGTATCTTAATATGCTAACTGAATATATATAAATAAACAATATACTTCTTAATATTTTTAAAATTTTTTTTTTCTTGAAATTTGAAAATACTTTTTTTTTAAAATTGTTATAACTTAATTAATCTAAATATATTTATTTATAAAGAATTTAATAATTATCTAAATCACCTATATAATAACTTAATTTATTTAAACAAATTTACAAATTTGATTTTTAATTCTTTTATTTTATATTTAAATTTGTTATTTTTTTAAAATATAAATTCAATCTTTTTATAAACACATTCATCTTATTTTTTTTCAATTAAATACTTTTTGTCATTATTATTATATCTAAGATAAATCCAGTTATACTTTCTGATATTAAAATTATTTCTAAAAATAAAATTATATCAGAAAATGAATTTTATAAATCATTAGATGAATAAATAAATAAGTTTGTGTCTATATTATTTTATTTATTTATTTTTTTTAATAATAAATATTAATTTTTTTATTATTAAAAATTTTTTAAAGTAATAATAAAAGTAAAAGTCTTTTTTATAAGAAATTTTCAATTACAGAGGTTATATACTCAACCTTTTCTATTGAATATCCAAAAACTTTATTACAAGATATAACTACTATTTTCAACATTTTTATTTAATCAAATCTAATAATTTATTTTAATAATATAAGTATACTTTATGATAAATATTTAAAAAATATTTTGATATCTTTTATTTAATTTTAGATATTTTTTTTTAGATATAATATTCTATTAATAGTACTAGAAGATAACTTAATTAAAAATTATCTATTTTTTAGAGTATTGGTTAAAAAATATAAATAAAAATATTAAGAAATTAAGTATTATACTTTTGCTAATTTAGAATTTATTAAAGAATCACATAACGAAATTAATATAAAATCTGAAACTATTATTAAAGCTAATTAATATCAGAATAAAAGTAATATAAAAACTAAAACTTATACATAAGATTTATATAATTATTAATATTATATTTTTTTTTACTAATGAAATTTTATAAATATAAATTATTTCTTGCTACTTAATCATCAGTTTGTAAATATAAAAATAATAATAATCAGTATTGTAATAGATAAGCAAAATTAAGAAAAATTATTAAAAATACTGGTAAAAGTGAAGAATATATTATTAGATATAATAAATGAATTAAAGAAGAAAAATAATATTATTATATTAAAGTTTTAGAAAAGATTAATTTAAAATTATTACACAATTTTTTTCAAAAATAAATTGTTCATATTTTTAATATATATTTATTTTATATAGTAAATATAATAAAGTAATAATTATTCTTTTATTTAAATTAATAATTCTAATACTAATAAAGAATGCTTATCTTAATTTCACATTCTTCTAAAAGTAAATTGTGTGATATATATTAAATTTATAATATAATATAAGTTAATAATTTTTTGATAAATTATATTGATTTTATATTTTATTTAGAATTTTTACATATTCAAAATAGTCAAATTATTAAAGAAAATATAATTAAATACAAATGTGATATTTGATTTATTAAATTTATTTCACATGATTTAGTTACATGTTTCTATATTACATTAGTATATATAGATATTCATAATCATCAACTACCACTACTTAATCATATACTTATTAGTCTTAAAGATGAATTGCAAATAATAATTTAAAATATTATTACTTCAGATAATTATGCAATACTGCATTCAATTATATTTAAGTATATATAATATTAATTTAATTATTATAATAACATATTAATATATATAATTTTAAATAGAAAATAGTGTTAAAGCAACTTTTGATAAGGATACATTATCAGAAGTTTATGCATCATTAAATAATATAGATAAACTTTGATCACTTATTATCAAATATTATAAAAATATTCATTCTTATGGCCAAGTTAATTTAGGAATTCTATATAGTGTTTAATATAAAAAATTTGATTTTTATAATTATGTTCATCATATAGGTAAATATATTTTCTTTATTTTGAATATAATATTAATATATTTTTATATTTATTAATAATTTATAAATTTTAAAATAGAACAATTTGAAGATGAACAAATATTAATTATATGTATACATGATTTTCAAGTAAAAGCATTATAAAAATTAAAATGTCTTCAAATTGATTTAACATTTAAAAGAGTTTCTAGAAATATTAATGAATTCAAAATTAATACATATGATAATATGCATAAATTAAGCAAGTATTTATTAATTTATTATTGTTTTTTTATATATTTAAATTAATTTTTTAATTTTTTTTAGTTCTTTCATATTGTCAATATTTTTACAACAAATGCATATAAATGATTGTTTACTCAACTTTTTGAAATTATTGAAAATTTGAGTAGAATTTCTGTAAAATTTTATCATATTGATGGTACAGGTTGGAAATGTATTCTAGGCGATCTTGATGCAGATAAGCAAAAGGATTAGGTTTAGCTTTATCAAAAAGAGATTCTAGCAAAGATTGGGAAACACATTTGACTTATATTTTAAATCATATTTAGTTCACTTTAATCGATAAGGTATTTTATTTTAAATTATAAAATTAAAAATTTTTAAAATTTTAAATAATTAATTTTTTTTTATTTTAGAAATTTGATAGCCAAAGAATTTAACAATGAAGTTTATACATTAGCAACATCAATTCCATTTAAATCTAATGCTGAAGAGGTTTATAAATGCTTTAAAAAATTGGAAACCTTTGATGAAAAAGGAATTATAGGTAATTTTTATTTTAAATTTTTTTAATTATAATATAATTTTATAAATTTAATTAATACAATTATTTTAATAGATTGGATTCAATATTATCGTCAACCTTATGTCTTAGCATCTTTAAATAAACATATTTCAAATATAAATAATGAAATTTTGGAACGATATGAAAATAATACTAATATCGCAGAGGCTGCACATGCTCAAGCTAATAGAGAAGGAAAACAATTAAACTTATTACAGCAATTTTAAGGTAAAATTTATATATTTTATCATTTCTTTAATTTAAATTATAAAAATTTTAATTAATTTGTTTTTATAGAGGTAAAAAATTATTTTAAAATAAAAGAAATTCATAATAAGTCTGGAGTTCCTTATATTAGAAAAGATAAAAGTGAAATTAAAAGCTATTACACGAAAAAGTAAGTAATAAATAATACAAAATTATTTTTTTATTATTAACTCTTTTAAATAATTTAATATAAAGGTACTCGTAAAAGAAATCATAAAGAAGTATTAAAGGAAGAATCTAAAAGTAAGTTATTATTAATGCATGATTAAGAAATATCCGATAAAAAAGGTGTAAAAAGAAAAGGCTGTTATAGATAGTTCAAAAGTCAAAAAACCCGAATCAATATTAATGAATCTGATAATGAACAAGAAAATAACTTATGTTTAGATATCGATATTGAAGAACGAAAGATGAAATTAGCTGAAAGGCAATTAGCATATCATAAACCTCAAGCTGAAATTGAAAAATTAGAATTAGAAAATATTAAATTACGTAAAGAGCTTGAAAATAATTAGAAATAAATGCATTTCATATTAATCAATAAATATTAAAATAAATAAAATACATTTTCAATATAAATTAAAATGGTTTAAAAACTATTTTATATATTTTTTATATAAAAGTTTAACAAAAATATTTTATCGAAAATTCATACATGTATAGTTTCAATTCTTTACATGTATAATGATGATCTATACATGTATGGTTTTTAAAGCATACATACCATACATTTAACCGTAACTGTACAGGTTTGCGTAATACCCATATTTTTAATATTTTTATGATATCATATGTGCACAAAAATTTTTGATGTGCACGTTTAAAATCACAAACGAAATCATGAGATAAATTGTAATACATTCTTTAGATTCTTTTTGCGAATAAGGAAATGAATGAATAGGAAATTAAGCTTATTTAGTAATGACAACAGGCGAATAATCGTACCTTGTGACCCAACACTAACGTATAAATGCCTGACGGATTCTCTTTTTTTTTTTTTAATTCAAAACAATGTCTACAACAAATACTCACGAAAATCTGCAAGGTGATGGAATCGTAACTATGCAGGTTGGTAGAGAATTTAGTTCACCGAATTATATTACTGAAAACTTATCACTATCGATATTATAGCCGGTGAGTGTGCAACAAATGCAACCCACTTATGCTGCTGAATTCCCAATACGCGATGATTTTCATGGCTTTTATGGTGGTATGATTAATTTTTTTGGAACGTTTTGTGGTTTCTTAGGTTCAGTGAGTATAATTCTTTTGATCTGGTCGGGTGTTGTAAAAAAAATTGATTGTTTTTTATCAAATAGATTCCTGTTTGTCCTTGTTTTCCCAATCCTTATAAAAAAGTCGAACAAGGTTATGTCGGATTGATTTCTCGATTTGGTAAGAAACGTAATGTTTAAGACCTGGTTCCTTCCCCCCAAAATAATTGAATTATTTAAAAATCATTTTAGGCAAATTTTATAAATTTGTTGATCCTGGTTTGGTTAAAGTAAATGTATTTACCGAATCTATCATTAGAGTTGACGTTAAGGTATTTTCGATATCAAAATTTTTATTTTAATTTTTTTTTTTAAAAAAAAGGATAAAACTCATGCGAATGTTTCATTAATTAGATCCAAATCACGGAAATCCCGCATCAGTTTATTATGACAAAGGTCTATATTTTAATGCAAACTTCAATTCAAATTTCATTCAGTTCTAACAAACTTTATTGAATAATTTAGGATAACGTATATGTACAAATTGATTCAATTATCTATTGGCATGTAGTCAGTCCTTATCAGGCAACATTTGGTATCGCAGATGTTCGCAAAGCTCTTATTGAACGGTTAGTTGTCTCAGTTTTTTTTTTCGCGAATTATTTGAAGATTATTAAAACTACTTTAACTTAATAGCACACAAACTACGCTGCGCCACATCCTTGGCACGCGCGTTCTTCAAGAATTCATTGAAAATCGGGAAGCCATCGCCTATGAGATTAAAGAGATCATCGACAAACCTGCCAATAATTGGGGTGTTAAAGTAAAATATTAAACAATAATTGCGAATTAAATTTTTTTTTTTTTTTAAAAAAAAAAAAAAAATAATAATAATAATATAAATTGTAGGTCGAAAGTATCTTAATTAAGGATATTGTATTTTCTAAGGAATTACAAGAATCTCTTTCATCGGCTGCTCAGCAAAAGAGAATTGGTGAAAGTAAAGTTATTGCTGCGCAGGCTGAAAGTAAATTCCGATTTCTTTAACTTATATTATGTCCTTTAATTGTGCAAGATTTTCTTTTTAATTATTCTTTAAAATTATTTAGTTGATGCTGCTAAATTAATGAGACAAGCTGCAGAACTTTTGAACTCACCGGCTGCTATGGTAAGTTAAATAAAGAAATGTAACAAATTTACTTCCCTTATATTAAATTTATCCATTTACTTTTATATAGCAAATACGATATCTTGAAACAATGTCATCAATGTCCAAATCTTCAGGAACCAAAGTTATTTTCATGCCATATAGTACGGATGGAAGTGTTGCAGGACCTTCTGGAAATAAAATTGATCCTGTAACAGCTTCTGTTTATCAACAAATCTCTGAACAACATTAAATTAAGTTATTGAAAAAAGAAAATTTGTTATATTAATATCCCTAATTAATTATAATTTAAATAAAATTTTAAATTGAAAATATTTTCAAATCAAATGCAAATTGAAATAAAGTAAAAAAATAAAAGAAAATAGTATAGATAATATATCAAATATACAAATTTTAGAAAATTGATTATTTTTCTAATGATATATTATATTGGAAAAATTGTTAGAAAGATCAGGTTCTGGGAATTTTTTAACAAAATTTTGATTCTTATCTGTTATTATATTTTAGTTTTGATATTATTAGGTTAAATATAATAAGGTAGGTTTTAATTTTAATCAAAAAAAATTTTCAGAGTCTGATTTTTATAATATTTATTCAAAAAAAAACACAGTCGTACCTCTATAGTCACACAGTTTGGTGTACAAAAATGATATGCTTATATTGATATGTGACTGTATAATAGTTTTTTGTTTTTTACTTTCTACAAGCTTCTGTCACATAATATCCATATATTTTCTAAAAATACGCATTTTCTTCATATTTATTTCTTTGTTATCTTGCTTTTTAAAATATTAGATCCATGTTTTTAGTCTGTTAAAATCTTCTTGTGTTGTTATTGCCAAACTTTCATTATCAGATTTGCTATTATCTAATTCAACTATATTACATTCTTTATCTAAAACCAAACATATAATTTCAATATCGGTTAGTATTTACTCTGTTGAAATTATCAAATCAATTGTTTCTAAATATTTATTTAATTCTAATAAAAAAGATTTATCTTGAATAGATGAAAATCTTTGCAAAAGATCTTTAATAATTTTTTGATTTTCTTGAATTGCTAATTCATTTTGTTAAATATCATCAATATTATCAATATCATTAATATCATCATTATTAATGGTTGGTAAAATCCCGATTTTTCGCCAACAATTAGTAATTGTCTCTACTGTTACTAAATCCTAAGCTTTTGCAACATATTCTATAGCTTTTTTAACATTAATTTTATTTCTAAAAACAATTTGTTTTTTTACTAAATAAATGTAGTATTTAAGAAATCAATATAATAAATACATTAAATTAAATACTTACTTTTTTAAATCAACATTTGCTTCAAATTGATGAAGAATATGTTGTATATAATGTTGCTTATAAATTGCTTTAAAGCTTTTAATAATTATGGCATCCCTAGGTTGCAAATGAGCAGTTGTGTTAGATGAAAGAAAATGTACTCTAACATGTGATAAATTCAAATTACCACTTTTTTAATTTCTTGATTATTATCCTTATCAGGATTGAAATGAGATGATACATTATCTATAAGTAACAATATTTTTTGATTTTGTGTTTGAAATATAATATTAATATATTCAAGCCATTCACTAAAAATATCACTTCTCATCCATGCCTTTGAATTAGCATAATAATTGCATAGAAGGGAATTTCTATTGATTCAGTAGAGACATCTAGGATTTTTTGAGGAACCGATTACAAGTGGTTTAAGTTTTTGTGTACCAATAGCATTTGTAGTCAAAAGAATGGTAATACGAAATTTATCCTAAAAAATTTGTGAAAAAAATTTTTAAAACTTAAAAAAAACAATAATAAAACTCCAATTCAAAGTAAATGATTGAGTTACCTGTTTTATTCCTAGAGTGGGAGCTGATGCAAGAGTTTTATTAGGTGTTATATGAAAAAAAAGACCAGTTTTATCAGCATTGAATATATTATCAAGTGTGTAGTCTTACAAAATTTCTTATAATTTTTTTCTTTCCTCAGAAAGAATTTCTAACGGTGTACTATTTGCTTCACCATGTAAGCGATAGCTATGAATATTATTCCGTTTCTTGAACTTTTTTATCCAACTATTTGAAAAAAATATCTTGTCGTGTGAAATATTAAGCTTTTATGCAAAAAAAAAGCCTTTTCCTTAAGTAACATTTCTGAAACTGCAAGAATATTAGCATTTGTATTTTCAACCCATAAACCTAATGCCATTTCAATTTGAGAATATTTAACTTCTCTATGACGAAAAGTTTTAGAGCTAGCTAGTATTGAAGTAATTGCAAGCCACTTAGCTTTCTTTCCTAAAATTTTGGAAACTGTTGAATAGCCAATATGAAGATTCTGATTTTGCTGGTTAAAATAGTCAGCAATTTGTTGTTGACTTTTATTTTTATTTTCAGGTTTTGTAAAATATATACATATTTGTTACTTTATGTTATCACTTATTGCAGAACGTGATCTTTTTGGACTTGGAATAACTGGCATTTTGAAATAGGTGATGAGTGATTTTTAGTGGTTTTTTAGTGATACTTTAGGTAAAATAGCAGCGCTTTTGATAGTACTTTTGATATTTTCACCAAATGAAAAGTTTATTTTAAAAGTTAACAAAATTCATCACTAAAAAAATGCGTGACCAAACTGACATATTTTTTAATGACATTTTTATCAACTATATAACTATACGAAAAATACAGAGAAGAAATTTAAACATTTTTCTCCCGATATTTTTTTGTGATTAAATTTAGCTATTTATATTTCTAATTAAATCATGTAATATGATTATATAGAGGTTATTTGTAATGTTTAGATGCACATAGTTGATATGATTGTGATTATAATCCTATTGTGACTAAATAGAGATCGTTTCTTTAATTAAAAATTTTAGCGCAAAAAACTTGTTGACTATATAGAGGTTGTATTTATATAGGGGGTGACTATATAGAGGTATGACTGTACTATTTTTTTAACATTTTTACATACTGTATATGTGATATACAGTATTGTAATACTAATAAGCTGCTAGTGTAAAAATTTATCAAAAATTCAAATTTTTATTGGCTAATTTCTAATCATGTGATTCAGATTAGTTCTAGAAAATTTGAAACATAATCACATGATTGTTGAATTAAGAATTCTGATATCATATTTGACTGTTTTAATATTAAATTAGGGCCAATTTTAAGCTGATTTATAGTTAATATAAGTTTTATTCTGATTGGTCATTTAGACAATCAGAAAACGTAACCAAATAGTATTAAAATTAGTTTAAATTTGGCTATCTGATTTTTAGCTGATTTGAACTATTTTGATTAGTATCTTTAAACTTCATCCTATTATTTTTAAATAATATTTTTTATTCATTTTCCAATCTTTTATGTTAATCTTTTTATTTTATTAGCTACATTGATAAAGATTTTTTAAGTAATTAATTTATATTTATTAATGTAAAAGTAATATTTTACATAATTTATTAATATTAATTCTATGATTTTTAAGAATTTGCACTAAATTGTGATTATCCCTTTAAGTTAAATAAATGGTTAACTAATTTGAAAAGAGAATAAACTATACTTTTTGGATAATTTAATATTTCACTTATTTTTCTTTACACTTTTAAACACTATAATTCCACCGGATCGTCAAAATATTCACCTATTGGTCGCTGTGCTACATGAAATTAACTCCTAAGTAAAAAAAATTCTAAAATTAAGAAATTCCTGCAATAAGACTATGGGTATTAACAGTGGTGCGATGTGCTAGATTCAGTTTGCAATAAGCTGTAATCATTTGACCATATAGAATTGGAATTTTAAATTTTACAAGTGCCAGAACTTCGAATGGTAAATACAAAATGTATTTATATTTCCCTTTACCTTCATTATAGTGTATTAATGTTCTTTTTATCATAGGGTTAGAAGGCATCATTTTCGATAACATGTTATTTATACATGGGTGTCAACGAATTTGACTTTCTGATAAGGAAAATTTACAATGTTAAAATTGCTTTTAATCTAATTTTAGCGCAGTAGTAAGTTTGATATCTTTGATTTATTAATTCATTTTCGGAATGTTTAGTTTACTTATCATATTGTCTTTTCCTCATTGTTTCTCGGTGCTGTATCTGATTCCTTGTCATCGACCTCTGTCATTTAATGTCATCAGCCGCTTGAGTAGCTTCATTGATATCATAAATGTACTGAAACCCCGGAAATTCCTCCACGTATTTCAATTGGGCATTTACAGAAATTGGTTACTTGTATGGCTGAAAATTGACACAATAATCCATCCATCAACTGGTAGAGCTCTTTTTTTTTTGTCTTGAATTTATTGATTTAATTCTAATTAATAATGATTGTGTCAATTAATATCTATTAATGCTAGCAATCTGATCACTTCGAAATGCTTTCTGATATTTAAACAAGCGTGACCGCAACCTTTCAATCCAATACCAACATTATAAAAGTGTATGGAACAACAGATACAGAGGTCTGTTTCTTATTTTGTTCCCTCCTTCTGCACCGCATTCTTATCATGTATAGTTACTTAATAGTTACAGATTGCTCGTTGTCAACAAGATTTTCATGTAGTATTGATAGTTATAACTGGGGATTTGCTGAGACGTGATATAGAGAAGTAAAAATCACCCCAATCCGCTCTCGAAGCGAAATTTTTTATTTGAAGGATGCGGAACAAATATAGATATATAGGAGATATATTAAGTTTAGAAAAACTGGCTTTTTGGGGTAAATATTATAAAGAAGGATTGGTTTAGCAATAAGGTCCATGACAGAGATGGCGGAAGTGGCATAATAATATTTTTAATATACATATTCTTGTAGTTTATGGTCTTAAAAAATTTTCATTTTCACTTTTTTTTTTTTTTTTTTTTTTTTTTTAAAAAAAAAAAAAATACCGAGGATTTAGAACTACTGAACTTGTTGAGATAGGTAGTTCGTAGAGATAAATATGAGGAACAAACACTTGTTGGTTATTTTGTTCCTATAGACTGTCATATTTTGTGAGTTCTATTGAGGAAACAGTTGGCAAGCAAAAAAAAAGCATAGATTTATTAAACAAATAAGTGAATATTTAAAATGAAATTCCAAGTTATAGCGTTATCATATGGTAATAAGTTGCAAATAATTTATTAGCTTTTCTTTCATTATAACATAGATAATTAATAAATTTGGTTTATTATTCGTTCCTCTTAGTAAAAGCTATTGAAACAAGTAGAGAAGCCTGCATATCTTTACCTGACGTTGCCGAAATACATCAAAGTCAACTACTAGAGCTAATGCGAACTATAAATTCATGATTTTTGGACTCGACCTTTTCCAATACAGTATATACTGATTAATTTCTTTGATCTTGGTGGAAATTCAATTGAAGCAACAAAAGATTAAATTTTGAACTAGGAATTGTCCTTGCAGAACGTGATCATGTCGTGATGTCGTGATTCATAATGGAGATTATATACATTTGTATATATTAGTTAATTTTTATTGATTATAGAATAATATCAGTTAGTGGGGTTAATACGATGATCGGCATACAAATTAAGCACTTTTAATAAAATGGTGAATTTGACAAATTTTTAAGTTGTGCTATTATCTTTATCTTAAATCCTAAAATAGCGAATGCTTGGGAACTCTTAAGTGCTAAATCTTGCCTTAGTGCATTCAAACCTTTACTAGTTGATCGTGATGAAAGAAAAGAATTTATTATACAAGTTATAGGTCAATGCTTAGCATGGATGAAGTCACGGATATGGATTGATTCAACTGGACAAGCGTAGTTGCAATCGCGTTATTAAAGATTGTGCTAATTTTTGTAATTGTTTATAAAAATTATCCTTGAAGATATATAATATTTCATGTACATAGTTCATAAGTACATAACTGTATGTATTAAAGTTGTTCTTTTGATCATGAAGTGGCTAGATGACGTCTTTTTTTTTCACAAACACGTTGTTATTCATGGATGTTTAAGAATTTGATAAGGAAAATTTTACAACGTTTAGCGTGAAATTCTATCTGATAGATTTTTTTATTTCTCGGTGCTGAATTACATGTTCCGATGTTCCGATCATGAAGATATTAGCATTTAGGTTGGCTACTTGGATGGCTGAAAATGAAGACACGATTATTAATTCATTTTGTCTTGAAATTTACTTGATATATTCTATTATTAAGTAAAAATTTAGATGTAGGAGAATAGGATTATAAAAAATAAAAGTTTATGATTTATAGATGCTTTTATTTTGATAATAAACACGGTCTAGAAACATATACTATATATATATATAAAAAACACTAATCAAAATACAAATATTATAACTCATATAAATTAAGATAATTAATATAACTATAAAATTACTAATAGTAATAGCTATTTACTACAGATTTCAATCGTTGCTCCATCCTTTCGCATTTCAATAGCCTAATCCTTTTCTACCATTATCTTCTGAAAAGTTCCCAACCTTTTTATTTCTCCTTGATGGCCACTTTTCAAACTTCTTTCTTCTGGTTCAATTCAACCAATTCTTGTGTTAGACGATCGATTTGTATTTTTAGTCGAGCCATATTCTTGGTATCAAGATGGAGAAAAATGAAAAGATAGCCTTCTAAAATTGAAGACATCAAGATTTTGCAAGTTAAGATTTTTTGGGCTCGAAGTTTATCGAACCCAATTTCCAAGTCTAAAATATATTTTCTCCATCTATTTCAACCTCTTTCCTCCTCTAGTTCTTTTCGACAGCTTCATCTTTTTAAACTTTTTTAAAGAATCCATTTTTTTCCGGTTCTTTTTCTTTATCTTTATTTATCTTATTCAACCTTTTTTCTCTCTATTTCATTCCTTTTCTGGGAAAAAAATTATATAGGTATAGGTAAGGTCTGAGTTTGAGTATTTAATATTTTTTATTGATAAATTTTTGTTGGCAGAAATAATGTTTGTTCGTTTTACGGTAATTAATTGTTATAGAAGACATAAATAGAGAGTAAATTTTTTGTTGGCAGAAATAACGTTTATCGCCAAAAATCACTTTTTTATTTTTTTCGGGTAAATAAAAATAAATTAAACTAGTTAATTGATTGGTTAGTTTGAAGCATCAATTTCATTGGTTGACATTTATGATGATCATCAAAATATAATTGGCTAACAATTGCATAAAAATTATGTATTTTTTTATTTACATTTCTAGATTTTTAATTTTTAATTAATAATTTATTTAATAAGTATTTTACATATGTTTGTATCTTATATTTTATAGCTTAAAAATGTTATTAAAAAAGAAATAAAATAGAAAAATCTAATTTAGCATAATTTTATTAAAATAAATAGTGTATTTAGTATTTGAAATTTGATATTTGAAGCATTAAATTTTACATATAACTTAAAATTATTACATATATAATGCACACATAAAAAATTTTATATATTTATATATACTTTTGTATACAATTTGTATAGTTTCATTAGTTTTAATATAAATGTAATGAGCAATTTTAACTTTTCTATTGAATTTTTTTATAAGTTTTTCATTTTTACTAGAAAATTTTCAATTTTAATTTCTATTCTTTGCCCTTGATTTAACCATTTAAAACTTAATAATTCACTTATTTATTAAAATAAGATGATCTTTAACATAATTATTTTAAATTTTTGAGTTCAAAATTTATCACCTTTAATTTCTAAAATCTTAACTTGCAAAATCTTAATTACTTTTTTAATTTTAGAAGGATATCTTTTCATTCTATTTAACTTTTATATTAAACAATAAATTTGTATTCAAAGTTGTCTCATATTAAAGGTTCAAGCGAAACCTGATAATTATGCCTAATCTGAATCTGAAATCTAGGCAATATTAGTTATACCTCAACAAAAAATTTCTGAAATGTTTGATTGAGTTCGATACTACCTAAATCTGAAATTCAATCTGAATTAATTGAAATTCTCTAAAACTTAATTATTCACGTGAAATCAAATATATAATATTATTAGTAAGACAAATATTAATGCATTCACATCTTATAAAATAGAGGCTAATTCAAGTATTTCAACTGATGATACTTCATTGCCTAAATGAAAAGTTAGTGAAAAACCTAAATTAATAGTTTGAGAAACATATGTTCAATAAGAAAAGCAAATTTCAAAGGTCATTAGAATGTGATATGTAATTTTTGTGAAGCCTTTTGATATAAAGGCTTACCAGCAACTCTTAAAGACTACTTAGGAAATTTATATGTATAAGTTCTGGCAGAAATTTGGGACTTTTTTTTTTAAATATTTAGCAATAAAAGCAGGTGAAACTAGTGAGTTTTCTTCAAAAAAATAAAAACTTGATTACCAACTATTTCAGCTATCTCAAACAAAACTTTTTAATTATATTAAAAGTACTAAACTTATATCTAAACATATTAAAAAAATAACTCGCACATTATTAAAAGCATTTATTATTTATGGAATTTCTTTTCACATTATTAAAAATTCATTCTTTATTAAACTGTTAAAAATTTTACGTCTAGCATATGAACCTCTATCAAAAAATATTCTTTTTGAATGACATTTAACATAAGAAACAGCTTTTATTAATTAAGAAATAATTAAAAAATTAAAAAATTCTGAAAATCTAACATTAAAAATTATAAATAATTAATTATTTAACTTATAATGAATGGAGTAATCTTTCTAATAAATTAATTTAGAATTTTATTTTATATACATCTGATTATTATTAATATTTATGAAGTCTTCGAAACTTATTTAATGAAAAACATATTAAAGAACTATTAGAAGAAAAAATAGTTTTAGTTTTAGAAAAAGTTGGATCAGAAAAAATATCTGCTATTATAACAGATGCTGGTCCTAATATTCAAGCTGTGCAACAAATTATTACTAAAAAATATCCAAGTATTTTAAATATTAAATGTAATAGCATATGCTATTAATTTAATTTTAAAAGATATTTATAATACTTCATTTACAGATAGAATACTTAAACACTGTAATACTTTAATTACTTATTTTAAAAAATGTTATCTTGTAGGTATGTAAATAAAAATTTATTATTATTTATTATTTTAATAAATTCTTTTATTAATATTATTAATTTAAATTATATTATAGGTGATACTTTTAATAAATTATCTGAGAAAAATTTAATTGAAGGTGAAGGTCATAAATAATGGATAAAGACGCATTGACATATAATATATGATTATGTATTTTCTATTATAAGGTATAAAATACCATTAGAAATTGTAAGTAATAAATAATTTAATTATATTTAATAATTTTAAATTTTAAATTAATTTTATTTATCTTATTTTATAGATT
>CAJVPP010001116.1:0-22640 GCA_910592005.1 Funneliformis mosseae | reverse complement strand
GGATTTATATAGAGTCATATCTAGCTAATTTTATATTTACATGCATATGCACAGCATCTTCGGCTAAATCAGTTTGTAGCATGATGTACTGTATATTGTATCACATGAGATCTCCCTAGTTCCCTGTGCGAAGCGCCTACGGCCCAGTTCCTCGATAGTTCTAGGAATGTTCCAGGCGCTGGCGAGTTTCTATAAATCATAAGATGATCAGCTAATCAGATTTCTTTAGCCGAATAAGCATAATGGGAATTCGGAAAAATGATTATACACATGCTTATTTGATCTGAGCTCATCAAAATTGAGCAGAAGCTGGATCAGTATCTGGTTAAATTTATCTCCCGAAATAACTGTGCATATGACTAGATTATTTTTTTTGATGGACACCGTGTCCGGGCTCGTCAAAATTGTACAGAATAAATGACGCAGTACATTTATTATCAAACCTAAGATTTCGGCAATTACATAATCTTTTTCATCCTTAGTTACTAGTTAGGTTGTAGAATTAAGTATCACTTGTAGTGCAGTGACATTTCTAGATTACTTAAATTCAAAATACTGTATTATAGATCAGTGCAGACGGAAAATTTGAAGACTTATTACCATTGGTAATGATCCGAATCATGTGACTCTAGAAACGATTTCATCTCGCATTTATATTACATGCAGAATAAAACGTCGATATGGGCAGATATACAAATGCCCCTTCGAAGCTATGCTTCTTCAGGTTAAAGCAGAAAAAAAATTATAAAGCTATTTTTATTCACGAGTATTTAAAAGTTAGCATCCCGCAGGTCAAAGATTACAATGTTATAACTCTGAAATTTATAATGTTTGAGTGTATTGCGCAATATTATTTAACTAATCAATACATTTTTTTTCAAATTATGACGTGTTAATGTAGGACTTCTAACTGTCACCGTCTTGCTGATTTTCTTTTGGATGGTGACGCTTCTAGTAGATTTTCATTAATGTGAGAATATTCCTGTACTTTTGGCGATATATCTTGCAACTTTGAGTAATAATCCATTACTCGGCTCTATAATGTCGAATATGAAGTTAGATCATTAATCATGCTACAAAGGCGATTATAGGACTCGTACCTTGAAAAAATACACTTTTCGCTAATCACATACGCTTGGTCCTTGCTATCCGGAATCGTAAAATTCGTAACAATATCAACAATGTGTAATCCTCCTTTAGCACGATGCATTGTGTAGATTGTCGTCTCACGCTCTAAAATGATAAAGCAAAACATAATTAATAATTACGAATATCACAATCCACAATGTAATATCACATACGGTAGACAAGTACACCGAAACTCTGAAGACATGAGAGCTGGTTCTCTGTTACATTACGTTTTAGGTGATGTTAAAGTTGATAATAGATAGAAATCTGCATCGCTACAAAAATGACAAATTCAATAAGGTTTATTGCAATAGGTCTTTCAAGACATGAGTATATGAATATCTTAAAATTATAAATCCTTGAATAATTTTCCATGTCTCCGTAATATCCAGTAACATCACCATTCACTGCATTTCCTACCACTTCAAGGAATCCAATTTCCATTTCAGTAGCGTTCATGTAAATTTTTAAGATACCATCATGTTTTGATCCAAGATTAACACGAGGCTTTCGTCCATTTGTCTCGTTCCTGTGTTTCTTACGCAAGGAACTTTCAATCTCTCCACTAACCAAACATTGTATGTGATAAATCAAGAGTTCGTTATACCGGACATAAATGAAACGTGTATATATAATAACTTATACTTGGAACCTAATCTTATCAAGTATATCATCAAATACCTTTGGTATTAAAGGATTGATGAATGAGTCTCTGTATTCGCATCGCGAAGTATATTAAAAGACGAGGCGAACAAAAATATGCTAGTGAAATATGAGAATTAAATGAAGTGTTGAATAATAATGATAAGGTATATAGTACACCTACAATCTCCGATATATATCTTGCGTCCACAACATGTCATAATATTTTTTAAGAGCAAATTCGCCTTCAAATGGCATTTCGAAAACAACTTTTGTTGATCGTGGCTCATCATCATCATCAAAAACCGATTTTGAATTTCTCTCAACAGCCGAAGCATACTTTTCGATTAAAGGCTTGATACTCTTTTTCCATCTTGATCGACGCATTGTATTCTCTTTCTCTTCGGCCGATGGCTCCATCTAAATTGTATGATTATTAATCTAAAGCTAATGGGATGAGCTAATGCAAAAAACACATACTTCTTTCCAAATTTTTCTCATTTTTTCCTTATCATCGTTTGAGAAGATTTTATTTACTGGATCAGTAAGGTCATTTTCGGAGAGATTTACAACCTGATAATCAAAAAGACGATAGTTCTCCTCATCTTTGCAATGAGGTTCTAGCTTTCAGTCGGTACTTCCTCGTTTTCGATGACTTCAGTTGACTCCTCTTCTTTCTCGCTCTCGTTGTAATCATCAAAAAAATCATCATCTCCAATATTAGCTAGAATCTGTGCGCGGGGATATTGACGATCTCGAAGATTAGGGGGAGAAGTGATGATAGGGGAGGCTTCTTCGGCTGGACGTTTCCTTTGGTTATCTGCATTTAATATTGGAGTACTCGCAACAATTGACTGGGCTCCTTTAGAACGTTTAATATATTCTTCAGAAGAGATGACTAGCGCCTTCGTCTGTAATTTTTGGACTATGATTTCCTGGGTTTTCTCGAAGTTGCCTGAAATGCACTAATGAGTCATTTTCGATGTTCGTCACATAACCTATACCTTGAAGCTTACCATGGCTCTGTAAGATAGTTGTGAATTCTTCAACAACTTCAAATTCTTTTTGGTTGACATTAAAAATCGAATCAGTAATCAGTCAACGATCGTATGACCTCATAAAGGCATAAAGATCGTGATTTACATATACTGTCATAAATTTGAAATCCTGAAGATTTTGTCCTCCTTACATTTAAGAAATCTGTTGCTTAATACGTTATATTGATTTTGTTTGTCGCACTGTTGTAAACAGCAATTTTACTACGCTGATGAGACACGTGGATTCGACTAGATTAGATAATAATTTCACTGTCTATTGTACGCGTGATGATGGTTAGTGATTTTCTTGGCAAATATCAAAATGCCGATATATAACAAGAAGAGTAATATGTCCGTTTTATTTTGGAACATCTAGAGGTGGGGAAATCGATTAGCACTGTGATGACATGTTTCAAGAAGCTAGCCGAGCAATAAACTTACTTACTTTATTATTACTTTGCGAAATATACTCGTTTGATTGATTGTTGATATTGATTGATGTTAGTAGTGGTAAGTTTGGATATTTCCTTTATTTTTTTTTTACTTTACTTGTACAAGGCGGATAAAGGATTCACTAAATAAGGCCTCACCTTTTTATATGATTTTCTATTCTCAAGATAAGTTGGAATATTGTCTTATCAAGCAATAAACTCAAGTTTGCGATCGTAGCATAGGCCAGTCATGTATTTATTTTTTTCCCAAAGGTTCCAGCATAATAAAGATATAAATTAGTGTACAAATTAATCATTGTTGACGCAACGAAATGATATACTATACTCTTTATTGAGTCTAAGTAAAATATACAAGATAGATAAAAAAATTACAGTATATAAAATACACAATGATACAATACATATATTTTCGTGAGAAAGGGGATACGTAAAATATACAGGATAGATAGAAAAATTTTGAAATATTCATTATTTTCTGGAATTCTTGTTCACGACCAAGAAGGAAAACAAAAAGGCCCATCAGCAGAAACTAAAGGAGGGCAATCACCCATAGGACAACAACCTCTGGTCCAAAAATTTCTTTTATCACAGCAGATACCTCCACAACATGAGTCCTCTGGACAAGGAACACAACACCCGTTAAGACAACATTCACCCACGTTTTGACAGGTTTGTCCTTGAGAGGGTGATGTCAACGCAAAGAAAATGATAGTAAAGGCCAATAAAATAGTTGAATTTTTCATTGTTGTCTTGATCTTCATAAGGTTGTCACGTTTTAACGTGTTTGTGGTTTTTAACAAGACCAAATTAACTGAGCAAGAAGTTATTAAACTATTTTTGAAGAACAGCTAGTTCCCAGCCAATTGTAAAATATATTATGCGGGTCAAGAAGGTATATAAAAATAATTTTTTTTACAAACAATTTCTACGGAAATTCGTCACTTTTTATAAATGTTTTTTAATTAAAAACAATTTTACAGATAAGCTGATAAAACCAATAGATTATCGATAATTTAATCGTAAGTTGTACAAGGTCAAGAAGGTAATTTTTGCCTTAGATACAGTGTTGGAGATTATCTCAAATGCTGAAATGAAGGACCTTTTTCGACAACTGATTTCGGAATCTGCCGTATAAAACGGGAATCATTTTAGTTGTCCGATTGTTTACATGCATAATGATGCTATCATGTATTTCTCTCAAATGAAATTATAAATTGGGAATCATTTAGTTTACTATCATGAGAGTTAATAATCATCTGAATAACACATTTATTTACATTTGCAAAATGCACACATTTTAAAAATCAATCAAAACATTCTTTATTGCAAAGTAATACATGAGAAAGGGCCGGCCGGCTATGTAAAAATGAAAGTAAAAAATAATAGAGTAGCAGGTTGTTTCAAGGGAGGAATAAAGCATAAATGCCTGCCGAGCCCTAACCCATATATTGGCAGTTCCTTCCCCACCACTCAGTATCGATGTAAATGAGTGTGATCTATCCAAGCACCTATCTTTTCTAAGTTTTTGCTATTTATGTTTTCCCCATGATAAAATCCCTTTATTGTATCTTTCCCGATTACTCCCATCCCAAGTCTACTAAGAATATCAACTGATACAATGTCACACATCTGATCTAAAGTATAATCATTCGCACCCTTAACCCTATCAAAGATATCCCTAAATTGTTTCCGGATTACAGAAATGATATTTGCGAATTTTTGGCTTGAGCCTGCAATCAAAAAATGTTAGTCAAACCCCTAATACATAAGAAATTGATTATCAATAATTGTTTTGTTTTTATCTTACCAGAAGAACCGGAAGAGCTTGAAGATGAATTAGTTTCAGATTCATTGGTCGAATTAACTTCAGATTCATTGGACACACTTTGTTAGTCAAAATCGGATCTTTGAACTACTGCGTAATGTTGATTTATTTTGTTTTGGAGATCTTTGATAACAACATTAATTCTGCTAAATTCATTATGGCAGGCTTCTCCGATATTATTAACTTTCGTAGTTATGTCATTCAAAATTTTCTGCACCTTCCTAGTGAAGTCATCATCACGTGCCTCATTTTTTTCGGCTTTCGCAGTAAGTTTACCATTAAGTTCAGTATTAATTTTGCCGAACCCCGCATTAACTTCTTCGTTAAGTTTATTATTAAGATCATTATTGATTCTGTCGAGCTCCGCGGTGAAAGTAGAATTAATTTCAGAAAGACGTGCAGAAAGTTCATTGGTGATTTTAGTATTGATTTTCGCGGTAAGTTTACTGTCGATTTCTGGTGTATTATTTTTTGTATGAAGATCATTGACGATTCTAGTGACACGTGCAGAAAGTTCATCGAAAATTTTTTGTTTGAAATTTGACCACATGGTAGCGATCTCTATGATTAACACTGGACTAATGAACAAAAAAACAGTGGTTAAAGTCAAAAAAGGCATGACTCCCGAAGAGTTGAGCAATGACAAACTGGACATGATTAGGCATAGTAATTTTATTAAGAGATCTTATTGGTGGATCAAGTTTTTTAGATAGATTTTTTTTAATATGCAATCTCTTGCGTAAATGCGCTGAGAAAAAGGTTTATTTTATACTGTATACTTACTACGCGTGAAAAGAGAATTTAACCCGATTTAATAAAAATTATGTTGCTTTATTAATTATTATGTGTATTTGTCATAACTACATTTTTCATAATTACGTTGCTCGTAGATGCTTGATTGTTGAAATAACAATGCATGACGCGTTAACAGTGTGAAATCGGCATTATGAATACTAATAAAGTACTGAGGAATTTTCTAAGATCATCTTTCGATCTGCAGGTGGGCTTACCCCTCTAGTATTTCTTTTTTTGAATTAATGAGAAAAAAAAGGTGACCCCTATTTGTGCTCCATACAAATCTACTAACGACTGTAAATGGAAATTTGTTTTATTATATAGAATGTGGCCAGAGGCATCCCCCTTAAATTTTATAGGATCTAGATCTGTAAATTGGTAGATTAAGAGGCGCAATTTCCATTCTTGTCCCATTCTAACAACAGGGACACCAATTCAAAGATTCGTAATATATGTATCATACCAGAACTTTCCAGAAATAAGTTGGCGGATTAATTATTCATTGATCTAACCCACAGGAGGTGACGTACTTACTGTACATTTTGCAGATAGCCGAAATCAAATCTTAGAAATAAACGGTAAATTCTTGCTGAATTAATAAGATCTTCTGCAACACGTGGGTTGAGTTCACAGCCCGCCCCTATTTCAATTGTAATCACAAAAAAAGAATATCATGAATCGAGATCTGTAGATGACGAATCGCACATGTACCACTAATTCCTATTCAAAAACGGATTAATATGCTATTAGCCTATACACGTAATTTGAATGCGCTAATGTTAAGTAATGCTAGTAAGGTAATAAAAATCTACCATTTATTCAGCGGAAATCATGCCGATTTCCATATTCAATTCGTTCTAACATCATGATCTGCGAAACACAAGTCAAACGATGCCCTGTCTTACGATCAGCATGTAAATCAGGATGTGTTATTTTTTATTAGTAATTCAGAACTGCGTAATGAGTGAGATAGAACATACCAGAACTTCTTTCGGCTTGACACTAGGGAAAGTTCATCACTATGGCAACACAAAAATATTGGGTTTATTAATAGATCCGTTTAAAAATAAAGCTTCTGCGATCCACTTGATAAATGGCGTAGTTAAATCACATGCTCAATACTAACTGCGGAGAAATATGTACAGTACTACGAAGAAATAAAATACGTGATTTTGGGCGAACTAAGTTCGCTGAAATATTGCCAAGAAAAATTTATTAATAAATACAAATCGGAATCGTTTGTCTTGGCTCTCTTTACCAATGATATATGACGAAACCTCTATATGTTAATTACTGCAATCTATTTTTTTAATTCTTTATATCTTTTTTTAACATTCCCCATATCCTCCCCATTACGTATAATATCAATATTTTCATCAGGACGACTATAATATTTAGGTCTATACTGTTTATCTAGGTTGAATTTATTAAGTAACCAAATTTCAAGCAATACTAACGAGGTAATTATTTTTCGTTCTTCGTCATAGCCAATGAGGGTAACGGTAAATATTCCATTATCAATCCCAATTACCCTGCATCCAATTTTAACAGGTTTAGGATCTTCACTGTAACCTTTTTTTATATGTAACTCGTCGCTTACTTTAATAACTCCCAATTTACAGATTTCCTCAAGATAACAATCCATCTCCACACCTATTTGTAAACCACATAAACCATATTAATCATGTTAAAAAAGTATAAAGATATCTCAATAACAGATAATTACCTGCACCGTCGATGCTAGCCACACCTAAATCAAAATAAAAGCTATTAATCTGAAAGAACGAATTTTAAAGGCTTAGTTATTTGTCTTTTCCATACATACTTTGAATTATATTAGCCAAACCTTGGATCTTATTTTCTAATCCTTGAATCTTATTTTCTAATCCTTTAATCTTGTTATCTGTTTCTTTAACCTGTTTCGTCAAAGTGGGTGGAATAATTACCGAATCAGGATTTTCCATAAAGACTTGAATATATTCATTGCGAACTTCCCCAATAGACGTTATTCTCTGACTACCTTCTAATTCCTCACCACTTTCTATTTCAACTGGAGGGTTTCTCAGTTTATTATATTCATTAACAGGAATGAACACTTTCCATATTTTGAATGTCTCGGCATTTTCACGAATAATTCCTCTTCTCCTGGACAAAATACCTTCCTTGAGATGATTAATCATATCAGTTTCATCAACCGCAACGAGAAACGGCTCTTCCACTCCCTGAAGGAAACACAAGAAAGTAATCCCAAACATTTTTCGATATTTACACGCTAGATGTTACCTATGGGTAACGATTCAATTTTTATCGTATTTATATTTCACCACGAAGGTCTTGGTAAATTATTTATACCTTAAGTAGCAATGTTTCCATAATGAAAAAGCCAGTGTATACTCATTTTGATAAAAATAGGGAAAATGAAATCCCTTTAGTTATAGCATCTCTAATCTCGCGCCTTTATCATATGAAATCACAATTATGTGTGATGACGTAACTGCGCATAGAATATTCTGCAGATTCACATGAGCCAGTGACGTATTATTGTGGAAAAGTATAGATCAGTGACATTTTACTGCGCATGAAATCTAAGCCACCCACGTGATTCAAAAAAAAGATAATTCAGTCTAAGTGAGTATGCAATTCATCCAATAATTCTCCTAGGCGATTACCGGAGAGATGGTGGGACTCATTACTGACTGAGGTACGGGATCATCAAAATATATATCATGGTTCTCGTGAATTTCCATGAGTATTTTATCAAAATCGTCATCAGCTTCTTTTGGGAGTCGCAGTATCATGTGTTTAGTGACGTAACATATTTTCACCCGATGCTGGGTATTTACTACAGCGCGAAGCGACCATAGACAAGAGAAGCTAAATAACCTAAATTGAAGGTAAGGTATTTTGGTATATTATCATCATGGAACAAACCTATTCTGACACTAGTGCTGGTGATAAAATTGAGGTATACGAATTCTTGGAGGCTTTGGAATTATTAGATAATGAAGTCGCGCCCGTCAACATAGATGATGACGACAATAACGAATCTGACATCGACGAAGAAGATAGTGATGATGATCAGGACAATTATTGGGACCCTAGGAAAACATATACCGGATGGGATTATAGAAGACGTTTTGGTGAAGATGCTTTGAAAAAACTTTATCAAGTCCGGGAAGCTCGACATCGGAACATTGTACTCATGAAATTTACCAGACGTCTTCCAGACATATCTGATCGAAAAAAAAATAGATTATTCGACGCATTCTCTAGGTCTAATGCATTTGGGGTGAAAGAACATAATGCACTCTTGGATACGTTAGCCGATCCCGTGAAAGGTTAGGATCTTAATAATTATTGAATGGATAATTTCCCGGCAGATACGAAAGAATTATTCAATGTTACATGGTAAATGAAAACTGCTTTATTAATACATGCAAAAATAAATACAGGATTCAAGACACTAGCCCGCGATACATATTATTTTTTGATAATTTTTTTGATTCTAGCCCTCTTGCTAGCTGAGGAACTATCAACACTAACCCTATCCTTTAACAGCCTAACAATTATACCAATAACCCTTTTCACATTGCTTCAGAGTAATTCAGGGTTATCCTTGATGGCGGATTTTGAAATATTAATCTGGTACTCACTCCCACTTGTACAGTAAATACCATCCGGAGTATATATTATAAAATGCCACTCCGTCCCTGTAGTCACAATGCCATAAAGATAGTCAAAGTAATTTTCATTAAACGCCTGATCTACAGTTCATTTTTTCTTATTTGTTTGGAATGCACTTTCAAGTTGCGCCAAATTCTAAGAGATAAAATACATTATCCTTTAGTCTTCTTCCTCTGGTCATTTCAAAACCAATAGACTGATAAGACGAAGAGACTTACTTGGGCATATCCAATCTTAATGTTGCGTGGTTTCCCTTCAGTGATACAAAGTAGGTCTTCCAAACTTTTAATCGCGTAGTCTACCCGGCCTGTCGTGTCCTTACCGGAAACATCCTTTTGAAATACTATAAATATATCTTGGGAGGTAAGTTTTTTGGCTATAGCAATGGATGCATGGAGAATCGATGAAATAAATTCATAGCGCGTCACCTCGTTGGCGTCAGTCATGGTTTTCACATTTGAAAGTTTTAAGATTATATCCTCCATACAGTGATTGAGGGCCTTATCTTCATCATTAATTTCCTCGAAGACTGCGGGAGAAAAAAATAAGGTTAGAATAATCTAGGTTAGCTTTGCTAACAAAGTTGATTAATCACCCACCAGGAGTAAATTGCTTGATACTTGTTATATCTTCCCCATTAACCTTATTTCTACGTAACATTTCCTTCAGGTCGTCGAGAGTTTTAAGCGAGGAGTAGTTTTGTAATTTCTGGCTGAGACCTTCAATGAATTCTGTAAGCCTTGTTGTTGGACTTAACGCGAAACCAATACTATGAAAGTCATCTTTAGTTAACTTGAGAAAGTCAGAGCTGGCAATTTTCTCTTTACGAAGTATTTTAATATCATCTTTATCGAGTTTAAGTTTTTTCTCCCTAAATATTCGATAAGCTCCTCTGTATTAAAATCCTTAACCACGTCCGACATTGTTCTAGTGGAAATTTCTTCCGTTATTGAGGCGGGTGAAGCGGGTGAAGAAGCTGGTGAAGACATGGAGTTTATATATGTGTTTGTGCTTGTGAAAAAATATGCACTAGACTACAGTTACAGGTAAAGCTGGTTTATGGATATAAAAGTATTTTTTGGTTTTCGACGCTCGGGGAGAAATGATAGATTTTTTTGTGTCGATTCATAATGCATTTGTCCAATATATATGCAATTAATACGTAGTACAGGATTGTCAGGCGATATTATTATTACATCACTACACGTGGCATTTTTCAAGATTTACGACAAGAACATAATATATGCTTTATTTAAGAAATAAAAAAATATTGCCGTAGCAACTGATACATAAAAAATGGCACAACGAAAACACTGCTCACTACTGGGATGTTTGAATATTTAAATAAATTATAATATGAATATCTTTTTCAGAAGGTTGCTTGGGAAAATGATCAAGAATATTGTGCATTGGAATTAACACCTGCCCTTCATCCTGTCTCCCACTATTCACGCTTATCATCACTCCTTCAGCATTAACCGATGCTAGCACTTTATCTGAATTTAAGGAAATTGCACGGACTACAAATTCAGTAATTGGAATATTATCAAATCGGGGAGTATGTTCTTTTTTAATTTGTGATCTGAGAGAATAGACGGATTCATTGTTGTTAATTTTGATTGTAATGACATGTTGTTGTGTAATATTTCCAACTGAATCGCTAGGAACAACAAGACAATTAAGCCTGATTTCTAGCATTTTGCTTTTCCTAAATATTAATGTCCATAGTGAATAAAGTTTCGTTCGTACAGATGCAATAATCCTTTGAAACATTTTTTTCTAAAAATATATAATAAAATATATTACCTTAAAATTTTGCGAGAAAGTTAGCTGAACTTCCACATACTTCTACATGCTTTATATCTTGCTGAGAAAAAGTTAATGAGGTATGAGGCGTAATTAGTATTGTCGTCTGATGCCAAGAGTTCCATGAAAGCACATGCAAATAAAACTTTCGTACCTTTTCATATGGAGATCTACTGGAGAGACACATAGTTGGTCTTACGCCTGACGATCTCGAAATTGTGACTCCCTCAGCCTTTCATAACATATGCTTTTGTCGTCAATATTTACTTTTAGAGCTGGTCCTGTGTTGCAACTAGACCCCCTTTCACATTTTCTCACATTCGTTTGGGAAAAAAAATAAAGAATAAGTTTTTCGAATATATATGCAAAAATTATTATGTCACACAAGACCTGACTGATGATCAGTCTATTTTTGTCGCACAATCTGTGGCCCAGCAAAAATCTTCCGAGCTGATGATCACTGCTCCGGACTACCTTCGCTCGGGTTAGTTATCCAATATATGCCTCTCAATAAGTATTGTATCCCATTTAGATTAGCAATATCAGACTGACTAATATAATCTTTAAACCTAGTTATAATACCAGTCGCTGATTCTTTTTTCGCCTGAATAAGCATTTCTACTAATTCACGATAATAATCATTTTTTGCAATATATCTCATATTTTCTCGTGTTAATCCACTATAGAATTCACTTCTAAAATGACCTTTACAGAGTTTGACAATATCATTACATTTCTTCATCTTTAAACAGTAATCCACTATTGATTCTTCACCTTGAATAAACAATCCACATCGGAACTTCTCAATACCATCCGGCCATATTTTCTCTCGAAGTTCATGCGGATGATATGGCAATTCTATCAGACTCAAAATATGTGGAAGATAGAAAGCATCGAAATGTATAAATACATGAAATAATGATGATGGATTTCTTACATTGGGCAGACTATGTACAAATTGCTTAAGCGCTTTCTCTTTCCAATTCCTAACTGCCTTTGTCTCCCAGTAGGTTTTGATTGTGCAAAAAAGGTCATCCCAGTATCTCCACTCATCGGGATTCCTTTCATTATCCCATTCATATCTCGATCCATATTCTTTGATAAATTCATCGTAGTCTTCTTCTATCTCGGTATCTATCTCGTCATCTGACATTTTACTAGTAGATTGATTAAATATTTTCAATCGGAAAAATAGGTTAATCATTGCTTGTTTTTGTCGCACAGGAGTACATGCATTGTGGCTCAGCAAAAAAAAATCTTCTGAACTGGTGATCACTACTCCGGATTAGTTAGATCAGTAGACTACCATCGGCTAGTATTCTATTCTTGGTGATCGTCTGTTAGGTTGCCGGTATATCCAATCTAAAGCCTACGCCATAAATAATGCTTATTATATGTTATATCTTCGAACAAAAAAAAATCTTCCGAGCTGATGATCACTGCCCGGGTTGATGATCAGTATTCCGGAGATAAGATTTCCTCATTAAATATATTACTTTATTATAGCAATCATGGCAAATGATCCCGAAACACTTAATCAATTATATGAAGTGCTATTATATAAGAAGAAGGATATAATAGCTATTCAGAAAAAACTCGGTATTAGTGGTAATGCAAATCAAATGGCAAACATTGAAGCTAGAAGGCGAAAAACACTTGCCGATTCATATAAGTTATTATTAAATTTGGTGGAAGATATAATACCAATACGGGATGATCTCAGCATTGATGGTAATCCCATTCTAGAAGAGGTACTCCAAAGCAATAAAGCTTCTACGGATATTTCATATAGAGAAATATGTAATTTGCTTTTATACCTGGAAGAGGATATAATAACAATTCAGGATGAACTCGGTATTATTGGTTATTCTAATCAAGAAAGGGCAGAAGAAGTCGATGAAAAAGCAAGAGCATATCTCCAAAAGTTTGAGAAATTCCACGGTCCATTAGAAGATGTTCCAATTGTGATTTTACAGAAATATGGTGAAATTGGGTAAATAAAATCCGGTTTACTGGAGAGGGGCATCCACTATTTCCAAATCTCTCTCCTCAACAATTACACGAAATTTTCGTAAAAAATTCAACTAGCACCGGACAGTGCCCATGTCTAGAACAGGTTAGCTAATCTATATTTTTTATCACACAGACTATAACCCAACAAAAAATCATCTGAGCTGATGATCACTGCTCCAGATTAGTTAGATCGGTACCATTCTACTTGATCGGCTAGTATTCTACCAAAATTAATCCTTGGCGATCGTCTGTTAGGTTGCTGGTGTATCTGAGATATGACCGAATTCTGATTATTATCAACACTATGCCAGGTGTTATATAACCGACCACCACTCCGGGGTGATGTTCTAGCTAGAATACAGTCCAATCTCCTTGATAATTCGTCATTGATAAAATTATCTAAGGATGCAACATCTCTTGGTGCATCATGTGGTATTCCCAGACGCCTTGCGAGATTATGAATCGCATATGAGGCTCCATTATTTAGGGAATGTACCCAATTCGGCACAAAATTCTCAACATGAACATTTAGATTAAGTGAAATGAGCTGATCTACAGCTTCTTTGCTAATATTACCACACCCTTCCAAATCGAGATACTTTAAATTAAAACATGAACTAGCAATTTCTTTGATAGTTATATCGGTAATTTTACAAAAGCTAAGGCTGAGATGCTGAAGCCTTGGGCAAGAACGAATAACATACATTACAAATTGATAGTTCACAAATATTTGTGCGATGAGAAATATTTAGATATGCTAATTTATGGCATGACCGGGCAATAGCAAATAGACCTTCACCAGTTATTATGCCTATATTACTGGATACATACTCGTTCTTTTGCAAATTAAGATACTTCAGATTAGGGTATGATTCTGCTATTCGATTTAGTGTTTTATCGCTAAATCCTGTACTAAAATTAAGATCTAAATGAACTATGTTTGGAGACAAGCACATAATGCCTTTGACTTTTTTATCCCAAAGCTGGCGGTAGTGTGAAATTTCTAGATAAGTTAGATTTGAACTATAGACTGGCTTTTGTCTTTTACGTACTATTTTCATAAATTTCTTCAATCGAGTGCAATCCTTTCTTTCACCTTTCTTTAGCTCGATACGCTTTCACAAAATAGGTGCATCGCATCTGTACCATAGTCGGGATACAAATAGAGCGGGATAGAGCGACTTATCTATTGCCAAGAAATGTAAAATCTGTTCTAATAGTTCTGGTAAATAAAAGATGGTTGAATGCGTCATAAATAATACTGTATATGCTGTATCTTTAAACAAAAAATAAAATTACGTGATTACTGCTTCAGACCCGTATGATTGGAATCATTGGTTTCTTTGGACTCAGATGAATCTGTCTCCTCGCAGAATGGCACAAAATCACCATATATTGTTAATCCTTGTTTTTCCATATCTATTTTTGCTTCGCGAAGCCATAACCATGGTAATCCTAATACAAGGTCTGCTTTCGGCTTTTCAATAATCACGAAATCATTAAAAACATCGTCACTATTAGTAGATACTAATCTATCTTTCCCCTCGTATCGGAAAGATAAATCCAGACATTCTAACCTGTTTTTTTCTTTATATTCAGTGTACTCCATCTCAAGCTTATCGACCAAGCTTCTTCTAATAGAATTTTCTCTAGATGATGTGTCTATCAATGCCTTGACTGTATAGAATCTACATCCTGCTTTCATTGCTTCGTGACGACTTTTTAGATCTATATCATCATCTCCTTGAAAATGCCAAACTTTACATTCTATATAAGCCATTTTAAGTATTATGTTTTATAACCGAATATATTTAATCGAAAATGTGCCATAAATAATATATGCTGTATTTTTAATCGAAAAAATGTGATTCTGCACCAATGATCACTGCTCCGGACTATTGGTTGGACCGGATTTGACTTCGATATGGGAGGATCACAAAATTATCGTCTTGGTGGCACATGATCAGAATCGAATTCCTCAGATGAACTGGACTCAGACGAAGTATTTATGGATTCTTTACTACAATTGCAATGTTTCATAGTAAATAGTTCGTCTACATTATCATCCAGCCACTTTACACGTTCTTCTAGTGGTTTAACCCTCTTTTTAAGCTTTTTATGCTGAGAACAATAATGATCCAGCCTATTTGTTAGCGCTTTTATTTCTCCAGAAAGCGTACTATATACTTCTGCATTCTGCTTGTCTAGTCCAAATATTCAGGCTGTTTTCTCTGTACGTCTGATAACTTCCTGCTCGCTGGATATATCAGATGAATGCTTTTGATCGGTTAATTCCATTCTGGCCATTTTCGTGATGTATTCTATATGCTAGATCTTGTCTTAAACGAAAAAAATAAAATTACGCACATTGATATCCCGACTCAATCCCTCTGGGATCCCTCTAACCCTTATATGTAAATAATGTGATTAGTTTTCATCGAAGAACATGAATGGGCTTACTTGATCGTAAGGCATTCCACGAGGTCTGTAATTTACTATAGTATACCTCTGCGATGGCGCAGTGTTATTTTTAGGACTATGTCGAAGTGCTTGACTAGCAATAGTATTAGCTTTCGATAGATTCCTAACCCCACTCGCTACAACCGCAAATACAGCTCCTAAATTACGTAAGGAACTAGGAAGTAAGGGCTTACCAGTTTCGGGAAGAAATTCAGCTTTTTTCAGAAACCTACTCAAGATTCCAGTTCCAGGCGTCTCCGGGTCTCCTAACCGTCTGGAAGATATTGCTTCCTGAATCCATGTAAGCAATTGCTTTGCCTATTCTTCATTCTTTTCAAGTGATCTAAACACTCGAGAAATATCCTGTTGATCTCGGTTTTTTACATATCCTGTTACACCTCCATTAGATATACGCAAATCTTTAATTTCAGCTGGACGGATACAGAGCATAATCATTACATCAGCTAGGGCCTGTTTGTCGGGTGTATTAGATACATCATACGAATCCAATCTCTCCTTAACTGATTCTAACGAGAAGTGGTCTGGATAATGAATTCCTTCATCTTCACATAATAAACTCTTCTCCTTTTGGATTTTATTCGATAAAGTGGTTATCCCTAGAATCTTCGTAGCTTCGATTATTGCCTTTGGAGCATTAAGCTTTTGCAATTCCTTTCGGAGCCTACTGAGACTAGATGTGCAGGCAACTGGATTAGGGGATGTCTCGGCTAATGCTTTAACTATAAGTTTTACTTCTTTTTCACCAAGGCTATCCCGCATAATACGCTGAGCCGTTTCTCTAATGATTTCTCCTTCTGGGATAATATCTGATACTTGGCAGGCGCTTTTAGTATAGCATATATTCACTTCTGCTTCTGATACCCCTTCTTTGGGGACTACTTGATTTTTAGTTCGACCAGTTCTTTGAGAAGGTATCAACGCAAATGCCTGTTTTTTGCTAAAGTTGTACCCTTTTTGAAGACGATCACGAGCCTGGCGCCTTTTCTCCCTATCATCTCCCAAGAGGTCACGCATTTCTTGCGCATACTGACCGAGCTCTTCGATACTCATCTCATTAGTGAGTTGGTGGTCTGTAACGAACTTGGTTGTAATTGCAGACATTATGTGGTATGTAGATTATATGTAGTAGTTAGATAATCTGTGGTATTTAGATTATATTAAGTGGAATAAAGTTCAATTCGAAAAAAATATTCCCCCATTTCACTACCTCATGGTCGGTGAAAGCTATCGGAGGATTGGAGGAGCGAAAAAATAATAATATAGCTTATGCTGAGTGTTCACTACGTGAATCCACCCACTATGACCGGGGTTTGCTCTGCAAACATTTGAAAATTGCGGGTAGATAGGATATGCAAAAAAAATACATAGTCATGGAACCCCCATTCCAAGGCTATGAATGATCTAAGACCGAAATGTTATAGTAATATTTAGTAAAACGTTTGTGCTAGAGTTAATATATGTTCTGACCCTAAAACATCTGTCTTGATAAATGCATCGCATAAAGCTCCCGGTCTATACTTTGAAGGAGCTAAATTCAGATGATGAAGGAATTTCATGAGTACGTTACTCCTCCAAGTTTTCGTCTCTTCACGCTCCCAGCATAATTTTAATAGTTGACATAAAGTGAAATTGTGCCAATTAGCTTGGAGCAAGATTTGCAATAGACTTATTTTTTCGTTAACCATCATTAGTAAACTTCTTTCTGATACGATACCCCAAATACGATAGGAGATGAAAGAAAGATAACTTTTTAATATTGGTAATTCATGTAAAGGCGGGATCAAAAGCCTTTCTTCTCTCCAATGCATATACCCTCTGAGTAGCAATTTACGATATGTCGGCCCATTGATAATGATCATGCGATTAGTTTTGGGATTATAGATTTTTTTGTGAATCCCATCTGCCGATTGGTCTAATATATCCATAGCGTTAGTGTGAAAAGATAATTTATCTCATTATAATACTGATTAATTTAAATACATATTTTATTACGAAATTAAAAGTGAAAGAGAGTTTTATATCCTAAAATACTTACATGGCCCCCTTTACTTGCCCATATATTAAGAGGGATGGTACTATTTGTGGAAATAAATGCTGGCTCCCTGAAGGGTGTTATAGGCACTGGAAATTGTATGAAAAGAATTCAAAAAAAAGTCCCTGCCTTATTTGTGGATTTCCTACTGATGCTGATTTGAGGTATTGTTCCAAAAATTGTTCCAAATATTCTGCAAAGTTTCATTCGCACAATTACCAGATGAGGCAGAAACGTAAGGCCGAGACCGAGGCTCTTCAGCCCACAAAGACCTCTGAATTATTGGATGAGACCCTTCAACCCAGAATCCCTGAAGCTCCAATTTCTGAGTCGGATGATAGTAGTGCTTCAATCCATGAACATTTGTTTTCCGCTTCTTTACAATTATTTGCAGATTCGTTAAGAAGAGATTTAACGGATTCGATCCGAGTCGAAATACTAGGTGATAGGGTTGTAATTAAAGGCTCAGCTACAAAGTCACCCAGAGTCTATGAAGATCCAGTTTCCGAGTCAGATGATGAGGATACGGGTCTCTATCTCTTTGAAGATTAGTGGTTAGCTCAAAAATCGGAGCACTAAATCCCCTTTGAATTATCTGCCGGAAAGTAAGTAAAAAAATATTATCAGTCGATTATTATATATAATTTTGGTAGAAGCCTACGTCTCAAAGTATGTGACTATGTATCTGACCGGAGCGAGATTTTTTTTTTAATGATACCTACTTGAATAAGTGTAGTCTTCTTCGTAATCTTATATAAAAAATTGGAAGAAGACTATACTTTTCTAGATATATATTTGGGCATGGCATTAGCACATATCAAATAAATTCTGAATATCTTCTGAAATTTGCGTATTATCAACTTTGCTAGAACTAGAAAGATTACCTAATAATTCATCGTGTGAGATCTTACTATATCCATATTAAGTATCTTTACCATTTTCCCAATAAATTTCTTCTCCTGTTTGGTATGAAGGAAACTTGGGAGCGTCCTTGCTATCGAATAAACCAACTAAATGATAATATCTTTGACTCTTATCAACAGCCTTAAATTTCAATCCATAAGTTGCGTAAAGGGATGCATTTAATAAACCAAGTTTCGCTCAGATTGTTTTTAATCCCGATTTTTTAGCACTACGCGATGCATCTGTATTATCAAATACTCGAGCCATTTTAGACACTAAACCCTGGAGATACGATGTTGATTCGGGAGTGTTCAAGCACTTTTTGACATCATCAGATTTATATCGTGTCCTATCGTCAATGTCTTTAGCAGGTATACAGATCCTTAGTAATTCCAAGCAAATTCGATGCCTCTCAGCTCGAGTAGCTATGATAAGTTTATCTTCTCTATAATCTTTGCGAATGATAGCCTCAACAGCTGTTTCATTGTTAATGCCAGCGTCTCGTAACTGTCTATAAGCTCTGAACCATTTCATATGATTATAATTCCCATACTTCAATATGAATTCTTCGGTCAATGATTCAGGCGGAATCTCATAACATTCTACAATATGATGCCAGTCTAGAGATCGCATTTCCTCTAAAGTCTTCTTCGGCTTATTTTCCAAAACCTCGGCTATCTCATGATCAAGAATACGGGCATTTGAAATATCTGAAATTTCTTCCGCTTTAATGATAGATGAACTCACCTTTACTGTCTGGAATAATGATATCGTATTATCTTTAGGTTTAGGAATAAGTTCTATGATAGAAATTACCATACCCGCATTTCGGAGAAAATCAATCATTCTCCAGCCAAATAAACGATGAGATCGAAATTTTTCTAACATATATGCAACCCATAAACGAATAGTTGGTACTTCCTTATTCCGAATAATAGAGTCGATATCCGGAAATATTCCTCTATTCTGAAGCTCTTGGGGGAGACATTCGCGTTTAGCATTCAACAACCATCGAAATAGCCCTTCTTCTGTAATGGGAACATTAGACGATCTTTGCTCAATATGACATATATAATCTTTAATGCATCGCATGCGAAATAACATCTGATTCGTTCTGGCATTTGTTTCTATATAGCTATTAAAGAGACAAAATGCTCGCTCAAAATTAGGATTAGTGCAAGATACTCCTATTTTTAGAGTGCTAGTATAAGCAACTAGGTCTACGGCTTTCCATGCTTCTTCAACGTTACTGAAATCGTGAGCCTTTTCTACCAGATCAGATTTACCATGATATTCCTTAATCCGTAGTTCTGGAAAATCGGTCTTAAGAGCACAAACAATCCCTTGCACATCCTTTCTGAGATGGCAGATAAGCGAAACGCTTTTCCGATTCTCAAAAAGTAGTAAAGACATTTGCTTAGCCCAATCCCAGAGTTCAGCTAATACAGTTTCTTTATTGGGAGCCAAGCGGAATGTCTTACCTTCCTGTGGTTGATAAGTGTTATGGATAATTGAAAATACTCTATCCTTGCGAAGGGCCTTAATCCATTCAATGTTGAGGTCAGTTAAGTCATTGTCCATTACAATAATGCGCCTCGCATCTTGTATTAATTTATATAATTTTTCTATCGATTGTCCTGCCAAATGACTTTGTGCTTGAGCAATTATAGACACTATTTCATCAAGCCACAGGTCATAATGGATTGGAAGACATTTGCATTTTTTATTACATTTACAATTATTGGTAATACGATGTAAGCTTTCTATCTGGCATACTACCCTCTTATGATCAGGTAGATTTATATTACCATCGATATCGCAATATGACTTAAGATTAAGCCTTGTAGTAACAGCATTTGAGTAAGAATAGCGTGTGGATAATACTAGCAAATTTACATCATTAGGGATAGCCAAATTTTCAAGAATATAAGTTTTTCCTGTTTCCCAAGGCGATCCCATATAAATATCGTCTTCATTGGGTAATGGTCTTACATACCTTTCATTATAAGTTTCTGTAGCCGTAAGGGTCTCACTATATTTGACCCAAGATAGTATTTTTACGAAGGCTTTAGGGAAGCCTGGAGCCTTTACCTTGTGGGAGGATTGTGGAGGATTTTTATTTTCTTGCTGAATTTTTTCTGCAATAGATGGGTCGCATTCAAAAACTTCCCCTAGTTCATCACTACATTGCCGGAAGCATTTTACAATGAATGTTCCACTGCTGGCATATACACGACCGAACCACCGCTGATCCTTATCATGTATACGTTTACATAGTGGACATTCTAGTGAAGCTTTTCGGTTAAAATATACGAAGTTTTGCGAATCATTTTTCTCGATATTCCAATCTCTAAGATAGTTAGAATGCTTTTGCAAAACTAAGTTCGCACATTTTTGTAATATATCCCGACCCACGGATATTCTTAGTGAATTATTATTTTTTTTTATGCTAAGCATTCGAGGTCTTACTTCAAGTCCTAAGCTAGTAGGTGGTTGAATCCTAGCGTGGTCGAGCTCATTCCACCCATTATCTAGTGATAACTGAAGAATGCGCTTCACACGACCTTTTTTTGCCGAACCAATTAGGCGAAGGTTAAAATTGTGACCAGATAATTTCCGATCAATAAACATGCCAAATTTTTCACCAGTTATAGTATATACTAATTCAGTGAATGATTTGAGTTTATGGTGATCTATGAGAAGAACTGGTGCATATAAAATATGGTAGCTACATTTGCTATGGTCCGATGATGTAGCGATTACCAATCCTTTGAGAATATCTTCCCAGTTACAATCAAGAATTCGATACAAAGCTCTTATAAAAGAACAACAAATTCAAATAAACACTTCTTGCGCCTTAACACCAGTTGTTTCCATATCTTTCTGCGAAGCATCTATGTCAATCACAGCTCTTAAAGGTTTTTGACCATTAATACATTCGTGAATCCCGGGTAAACCATATACTTCTGAAATGTCATCTGCAACGGAAAACTTTGGGCTCAATCGTCTTGATCGATTTTTATAACCAATTTATCTCTCACCTCATCCCGGTCATAAGCATTATATAAGCTAGACCCTTTTTCATTTGGAAAGAGAAATGAATAGATTGGGAGATATTCCAATGACCCCTTTTCATCTAACATATCTCTAGGTGGTGATAGGAAAATTTCTCGAATGGTATTTAGCAAGTCCTTGGGAGTGAAGTCGTTATTAAACTTTTCTTATCTTAAAGTGTATGTTGCATTAGTCTTTTGCTCTTGTACATTTAGTAGCTGAATTGATGGAGTCTTGGTAATGCTGGTTGAGGCACAGGTAGCTTCTTCATTATCCGACTCATAATTAGACTCATAGTCATTATAATCATCTGACCCTAAGTCAGATCTATTATCAGTACAACTGCTTGAGTCACTTAAACATTCATCGGGGCCGGCGCCGTCGTAGCAGAGGGCTGGGACGATTCCGATGCGATCAGTTTGGTCAAAATTAGTTGGTGTATGCATGATGTTAGTTCGAAAAGTTATACTATCTCTATAAAATTCGGAAATGTTTAATTTATTTTTTCCGGAGGATGTAAAAAGAGGCGTATAGCAACCCAGTAAGCAAATCGTAAATAAAAGGGAAACGGGTATATACTTTTAGATGGAGCCTTCTTCAGAATTATTATATAAAATATTGGAAGAAGCCCCCATCTTCCTAGATATGTACTCGAGTATGGTATAAATAGGCTGGCTATGATAATACATATCGCACCTCCAACCACGGGATGCGAAATTGGAGCAAATCGTAAATAAAAGGCAAGCGGATGTATCTGAAAAGTGTAGTATTCTTCGTAATCTATTATA
>CAJVPP010001115.1:0-22644 GCA_910592005.1 Funneliformis mosseae | reverse complement strand
ATTCGTTATAGAGAAAATTCGTTATAAAGAGAGTCATTTTATATATAAATTTTTCTAACTTTAATTCGTTAAACGTAATACGAATTTTTAATTACTAAATTCGGTATAGTAAGGGTTTTTTTATATTTAAAAATCTGTCTGACACTGAAAATCTATTGTATTGTAAAATTCGTTTTATCAAAGTTCGTTGTAGAAAGAGTTGACTGTATGTTTAAAAGAAGAGCTCCTAACTATAGCAAAATTTTCTAATGATATTTCAAGAGATGTATGAATATTTTAAACATTTTGATATATACATATAGCAGTTAATAGTATAATATAAGTTATAAGCTTAATTTTTTAATAATGCTAACTTTTTTCATGATTCTCTAAAAAAAAATAAATAAATTCAATTCAAATTTAATTTAATTAGTACTTTACAAATATATATAACATTTTTAAAATAATTCACTTAAAATTATTATAATCTAAAATATAATAAACTTCATTAATAACAAACTGCATTTTTATTTTATAATTATTATTAATAAAATATTGAAATTCTCTATTTAAACAAAGTTTTTCAAAGATTACTTTTGTAAAATTCAAAATAATTTCTTCAAATATTTTTTCTTGTTTATTTTTACCTTATATTATATTTACATAAATTAAGGCATAAAGTATATTAAGATATATCAGTTCTTACTATTTAATTAAAATAAATTTTAGATAATAATTTAAAAATTTAACTGTTAAATAATATTTACCTTTTGATTTTCTATTAAAGCCTTTAATAGACCAATAACTATTGTTATTTTTTCAAAAATTAATGTACAAACTAAATAATAAAAAGTTTTTCTTCTTCTGTTTTGATCAATATTAATGTTTAAATATACTTTTACTGCTTCTAATTATTCTTTTTACAATTGATTATATCTAAATATATACTTTATCACTAATAATATTATTTTTTAAATTTAAAAATTTTACTAATTGAAATGTTATTAATATTACTTTTATTCAATAAACATTTTTATTAAAAATGGTTACCGCAATTAAAAAAATAGTGCAATTGAGTTGCAACTTGTAGTGCAATTAAATTTTCTTATAGCGCAATTAAGTTACAACTTAATTGAAATTTGAAAATAATTATAGGGATCATCTTTAGTTTTCACCAATTTATTAAAATATAAAATGAACATAAAGAATATAAACCTATTATAGTTTTTTTACAAAATGTAGAATAATTTTGATATTTTATAATTGTATCAAAATCTGGGATTAAATTTGCTAAAGAGAAATAAAAAGTATTAATCTATATTCTTTCTTTTACTTTGCATTTATATGAAATTAATTCCTATAAAAAAAAGTATCAAAGTAATTTCAAACCTTAATTTTATAATAAACAAATTATTTAGCTATAAATTTAATTATAAAAATTAATCTGATTAAAGTCAAAACTTTGCAGTTTTTAATATTTATTAATATAGCTTGTAGCATATTTTTGATTATATTTAACTATAATATTTTGATTATAATATAGTTAATTTTAGCACACTTCAATAAATTTATTTATATTATAATGATCATGTAAACTGAAATCATATGATTGAGTAGCTTTACATACAATTTTCATCATAAAATCAAAACTTTTATTATTATCTATAATAGCTAAAGTATAGTGTATTTTATAAAAAATTCAAAAATCAATTCTTTTATCAAGAAATTGTAAGATTTTTTAATTAAAAGTCTCATTATAAGCTGTTTTATATTGAGTAACAAGATTTTATTATACAAGAATTTTAAAAATTGTTAATAGCATTTGCCAAAATTTCTTAACTTCTATTTTTATAAATAATTGTAAGATTGGAAATTGTAATTGTAATTCTTCATTTTCTTTATGCTAACAAACTTTTTTATAGCAAAGATAATGATTATTATACAAATATTAGATTAAATCTTCTACTTAAATATGATGCAGTTTTTTATTTATTGGTATATCTGATTCATTATTTTTTTTCTTAAACCAGTAATAAAAACATATTCATTAAAGTATCTTATTATATGCTGCTCAAAATTGTGATAATATGCATATTATTTTTTTACTACAATTTAAATAAAAAATAAATAAAATTAATGAATAATAATTAAATTTAATATAATATTTAATTAATTTATATAGATTTTTCTAATATTTTTATTCACATGTTTGAAATCAGCATATATTTCTATTACAAAAAAATATTGACCAAAGTTTTATTAGAATTCAAATCTTTGTTAATATACACTTTAAATAAAAGGTCTGATTTTTCTAATATTAGAATAATTTGTTTTAAAAATACAATCAAAATTGTATGCGTTATTTAACAAAAACTAGCATTAAAATTTAAAATTACCTTGCTGTATCACAAATTTTTCTTAGATTCACCTTTTTTTTAATAATAATCTAAGATTTTTCAACCATATAAAAAGCAATAATTAGTTTATTTATATAACCTAATATATAAAATAAATATGCAATTAATTAGAAAAGCAAATTCATATTTAATAGGTGATATTTGAGATATGAAATATAATACAGTAAAATATTAGTATTTTCATCTCTTATCTGATAATTTACCTTCAAAGTTATCTAAATAAATAAATTTTTCACTAGCTTATCCTGCATTACAAGAATAGAACTATAAATAATTAAATCTAATAATTAAAATTTTTTTTCCTATTATATTAACATAAGTAATAGTGACATTTAATGCTTGTCTAGCAGATTCATTTGCATTTTAGTAGGAAATATTTGAGATTAGTATTAATAATATAATTGTTTATAACTTTGTATAATGATATCTATAACTGCTAATATAATTTACATAGCATGATGATTAATATTATCTGCTAAAGTTGCTATTGCAACAAGATGTAAAAAATTAATTCCTTTTGAATGATTAAAATATGAATCTATTATTTCATATTGTTGTCTTACAATACTAATGACTAAAAATTAGTATTAACACAAGATTAACAAAGGGATTTAACTTTTATTAAATACTTTTTAGAAAGAGCTCTGAAGGGTTTACAAATAATTATTACTTCAAATAATAATGTATATTTAGAATAAACTTTAGGATTTTATTAAGGAATAAAGAATTCAATATAATTATATTTATTAGCATATAATTGTTATTAGTATTTATCTTGTTGGTGATAAAAACTAATTGAATTCTAATTGTTTACAAATTATTATCTCTTATTATCTACTACTGTTTATTGCTACTCAAAGTTATCTGCTTTAACCAAATCCTAAAGCTATCCTATTTATACTAAATTTACTAATATAAATAAATAAAATACTAATTGATTATAAATAATAAATGATTAATAATGTAAAATAATTAATAATATAACAGAATTTTCTGGTGACTTCTGGGTTTTTTGCGTAATTTTTATTTAATTTATTTTTTGTCTTCATCATTTTTATTATCTAACATAATGCAATCAATGTAACTTCTGATCACATGTATCACATGATCTTTTGCATCAATTAAAGCTCTGAACAGTTCAGATTAATCTGAAGATTTTTCAGATCAGTTTCAAATTGCATAAAAATCGATCTGAAAATTTTCAATTCAGTTCAGATTTTTTTCAGATTATAATTCTAATCTGAACTGAAAAAATTCGAACTGTACTGATAATTTTGGATTAATCTGAAAGTTCAGTTTGTTATATGTGAAACTTTTAGAGGATCGCAAAATTTGCGAATTCTCTAAAAGGATCACAAAAATTTAACAAAACTCTTAGAGAATCACAATTTTTTGTAGTTTCTCTTCGAATTTCGCAAAAAAATTGCAAAAATCTTGGAGAAATGCAATTTTTTGCGATTTTTCTTAGAATTTCGCAAAATTATTGCGAAACACTTTGAGAATCGCAAAAAATTGTGATTTCTCTTTGAATTTTGCAAAAAAATCGTAAAACCCTTGAAGAATCGCAATTTTTGCGATTTCTTTTAGTATTTTGCAAAAAATATCACGAAATTCTTAGAGTCACAAAAAATTGCAATTTCTCTTCAAATTTCATGAATCTCAAAGAGAAATTCACGATTTTTTGCAATTATTTTAGAGTTTCGCATATAAATTGTGGATTCCTTATATAATCGAACTGTAATTTCAGATTAATCTGAAAATTCCAGTTCAGTTCAGATTTTTACTGATCTGCAATTCAATTCAGATTCAGATTGGTATTTTTAAGATTAATAATCTAAACTGAACTAAACTGAAATTTTTAGTTCAGATACAGATTAGCATCTAATCTGGACTGAACTGAACCGTTCAGAACTTTAGCATCAATATTTTTCTATTATAATACCCATTTTTATGAACAAAAAAAAAGGAAAAAATACAGAAAAAATAGCTAAGAAAAGTAGCAAAAAATTATTTTAACAAAAAAATACTATTATTTGGTCTAGTAAAAACTGTTTTTTTGAAATAAAAGGATTTGAAAAAAAATAAAAAAAGAAAGAAGTTTGTAAAAGGAGTTTTTGTTTTTTATTTATAGGCTAAATTATGACTACTCTTGAATGTATATATTTTTTATGTAAAAATTCTTAATTGGATGATTGCCAAAAAGAGTTATATATATTTTTATAATATTTAATAAATTATACAAATAAATATTCAAAAAAATAAAAAATTTGAGAATTAATACAGTTACAAAAAACTATTACTTAACAAATATTAAATCAATTAAAATAAATTTATATATAAATAATTTCAATATATAAAATATTTTTACTTAATATACAGTAAGTAATTTATTTTTGTGAAATTAAAAAAATGTGATTTATTTAAAAAAAATTATTCTTATATGAATATTAATCCAATTTTAATAAAAAAAATTAGATATAAATAGTTATCAAACTTCTGAATTACTTTTACTTAAAGATAAAAGATGATTGACTTTGATCAAAATACTCAAATTAATCTATAAAATTAAAAAAAAGTGCTATAATATTAATAAAGTTACAAAAATGCATATTACTATACTAATATCAATCCTAGAGTTCTGAATGAGTCGAGTTGAGTTGAGTTTAATGACCAACTCTATTCAACTCATTTTTTTTGAGTTGAGTCGAGTCAAATTTATTTTATAAAATCTTTCAATTTGATTTGATTCAAGTTATATAAATTTTAAATTTAATTCAATTTAACTCAACTCAATTTTAACTCAATTTGATTTTAAAAAAAATAAAAAAAATAAAAAGAATGATTTAGATTATCGTTCTTCTTGAACGATTTTTTTTATAATTCAAGTCGAACAATTCCTTATTGTTCTTCTTGAATGATTTTTTTATTGTTCAAGTTGAACGATTCCTTATCGTTCTTCTTGAATGATTTTTTATTGTTCAAATTGAACAATTCCTTATCGTTCTTCTTGAACAATTTTTTTATCATTCAGGTCGAACGATTTCTTATCGTTCTTCTTGAATGATTCCTTATCGTTCTTTTTAAATGATTCCTTATCGTTCTTCTTGAATGATTTTTTTATCGTTCAAGTTAAACGATTTTTTTATCATTCAAGTTAAATGATTCCTTATCATTCTTCTTGAATGATTTTTTTATCATTCAAGTCAAATGATTTCTAATTGTTCTTCTTAGAATGATTTTTTTATCGTTCAAGTTGAACGATTTCTTATCATTCTTCTTGAACGATTTTTTTATTATTCAAGTCAAACGATTTCTTATCGTTCTTCTTAGAACGATTTTTTTATCATTTAAGTCAATTCGAGTCAACTCAAATCAAGTTGAGTTTAAATCGAGTCAAGTTAAATATTTAACTAAACTTGAATTTGGCTTGACTCATAAATCATCGAATCAAAAAAATATAAACTCAACTTGATTTGAACTCGACTTGGCTTATCTAACTCATGAGTTAACTTGACTCGTCCGGAACTCTAATCAATCTAATCTTGATAAAATTTTATATGCAAATAATAATAAATCTGCTGAATAATTTTTACTTAAAAATGAAAGACAATTAACTTTAATTAAAATGCTTAAATTTTTTTATGAAGTCAAAAAAGTATAACTTATTTAATAAAGTTAAAAAAAAATTATTTTTATATAAATATTAATCCAATTTTAATAAAAATTAAATATAAATAGTATAAAATTTGCTAAACAACTTTTACTTTATAGATAAAAGATGATTGACATTAACCAAATACTTAAATTTATTATGAAATTTCTGTATTAATATTAATAAAAAAAAAAGATATTAAGTAAATATAAAATTAGAATCTATAAATAAAAAAAATACATTTAATAAATTCTTATAAGTTTAAGTATTTAATTTAAAAAATTAAGAATATTTTAATGATTATGTTAAATAAAATAAATGGTTTTTTTTTATTAAAAAAAAAAAGAAAAAAATATAACAGTTCAAAAAGAAAAATTGATACTAAAAAAAATTAGAAAATTGATCATTAGTAATATTAATTATATAATTATAATTATCATCAAATTAAATAAATTAAATATTTAATAATTTCATATAATTTCTGTATATTTTAAATCAATTTAGTATTAAATATATAAAATTATAATACAAAATTACTAAAATAAATTAATAATATATTATTTCTATATTATTTTTATATATAATTTTTTTATAAGAATAATATTATTAATTAAGAAACTTACAATATATTACAGTATAGCTTAATATACAATTAAATAGTAGCAAAAATATTAGTAGATTAAACTGATCCTCTAGAAATACAATATAAAGAATTTTAAGAGAAAGTAAAATATTTAACATAATTAAATTTAATACCTAAAAATTAACTTTTCTTTTTAATTTTAAAATTAAATCTTATCTTATTTACAATGTTAATAAAAAAAATTATAGCTTCAAATATTATATAAGATTTGTCAATCAATGATAATCTCATGTTGAATGATCTTAATACTATACTAAATAATAATTAACAATAATTTCTGTTTCATCTATTTTTTTCTATTTTTTCTGTATTTTTATATAATCTGTTTATTCTGTTTATTCTATTTTGCTTATAAATCTTTTAACGTTTATAATTTATTTTATTTATTTTTATTATTTTATTATATTTAAATATATTTTATTAGAATATTATTTATATTTAGTTAATTTATAGTATAATAAGTAGTTAAATATAGCAAATTAATTAGTTTAAAGTGTAACATAGAATTATTTATAATCTAGATGCAGTAATACAAGATATCTATCTATCTTCCCGCTCTTTGTTTAAGTTTATTGGCACATATTTATTTTACTGCTGATCTCAAATTATTTTATCATGTGAATTTAACGCTTTAGACTTACAAACAGTTCCTGTTACCTAATTTTATATAAATAGAATAGCTTTTTGCTCAAGTTGTAAATTAACTTATTTGTAAGTTTTTTATAAGTTTCAATATTATTAATAAAAAAATCAATTTAAATCTACATAAAATTACTTTTCTCTTCAATATTATCTCTTATCTACTAACTTATTATTGAGTTTATTATTATGAATTTGAATAAATATATCTTAAATTCTAAGATATAATAAATTGCTAAGTTAATTTAAGTATAACAGATATCTGTAGAATTTAGAGAAAATCCTAAAGTTAAAAACTCTAATGTGTAGAATTAATTGCTATAATCTTTTAACTTAGATATTAAGATAACTAAAAATAAAACTAATGATAACAATATAAATACATTTATTACTAATTAAACTCTATATGAATAAGTTAAATAATTTATATTTATAAAATTTAATTTTAATTATTTTATTTCAATAAGTTTTTTATTTTACATGAATTTAAATTATTTTTTTAAAAGATTAAATTATTAATATATAATTTTCTTATTTTTTTTAATTTTTTTAATATTGATTTAATATTAATTCAAAAAATTTTTTTAGTAATTTTCTCTTATTTTATTACAAAACATTATAAAGAAAATTATTTTAAATCTAACAAAATATGTGATATTTTAAGTATAATAAAAATATTATATATAAAAGAAGAAAATAAAAAGATAAAATAAAAATTAGCTGATAGAAAATAATTTAGTTAAAGTAATTAAATTTTAAATAGATATTTTATTAGAAAAAATAATTATATAATTAATTTAATTTAGCAATTACTTTATTAAATAATTTTAGTAAATTAATTTATGAAAATAATGTAATTAAAAGAAAATATAGTAAAACAAATTAAATTAAAGATATTAAAAAGGAAATTAAAAAGAAAGGAAAAGGAAAAAAAGAAAAATGGAAGAAAAACAAAATTAGTTGATAATATACAGAAATAGTAAGAAAAAAAACAAAAAGAAAATATAGAGAATAAAAATAAAATCAAAAGATAGTTATATAATAATATAGTATAAAAAAATGGATTAGAGTTAGATTTTTAGAATATTAATCAATGAATCATTAATTAATTAATCGTGTAATTAAAGAATTAAAATTTTATTAAACTATGATATTAGATAATTTAAAAGGATATAATTAGTTATAATATTTCAGATATTTTTAATAAATAAATTTTTTTTTATAATATTAAAAATTAATCTTTATATTAGAAAAGTTCTTTTATTTAAAAAAAAATTTGAAAAGATCATGACTGAATTTTTATTAGACTTATAGGTAGCTTATATAAGTAAAGTGATAGCAAAAACAAAATCAGTTCTGAACTTTATTCTTTACAAATGTTTTGTAACATCTATATTCTTAGATTTAAATAAAACCTTATTTGATTTCTCTATCTAGTAATATGACTAAATACCTAATATTAAGTACTATCTGTTAGTCTATAGTTATTCTTAGTTAAGATTTTACTTTAATAAAACACCTGTTAGGCTAGTGATTATTTGGATTAAATAAAACCTATAGGAGTTTTAAAATGGTTAAATCACTATTAGTATTGATGAAAAATGCTAAACTTGTAAAAAAAGCCTTTAGAATCACATTAGAATATTATATAATAATAATAATAATAATATATCACTACAAAATATATGTAATGGATTTTATTTTCAAATTTTTCATTTAATTTACTTTATTGGTTGATTAAAGAAAACTTGTATACAGTCAACTCTCTATAAATGCACCCTCTATAAATGCATACCCTTCATAAATGCATCTTTTTATCTGGTTCCAATTTGGGCATAAGTGCTAAATGCACGTTTTGTATATATATACTCTCTATAAATGCACTCTTTATAAAAAAAAGTTTTATATAGTTTATAAATTTTTTGTATTAACCTTAATTTTAGATAATATTATATACTGTATATTCTATAAATGCACACCCTCTTTAAATGCACACTTATACCTAGTCCCAAAGGGGGTGCATTTATAGAGAGTTGACTGAATTAATTTTATCAATTTTTTATTAGGATAATTAACATTTAAGAAACGAACTCCGTATATATTAATGCAATCGATCTTAAATTATGGAATTTAATATTTTACTTAATCATTCAATCTAAATTAAAGCAAACTTTTGATGTCTATTTATAGCTGAAAATGAAAATTTGGATGAAAATCGTGAGATGCATAAAAAAATAATTGTAAAAATTAAATTGCATTGGAAAAATGGGGGATTATGCAAATAGCAAAAAATTCTTCGATTGGACACAAGGAGATACAAAGTCATACTTTCGACACGAGGTTTTCATTAGGAGCTCGGAACTGAAGATAACCTTCGGCAGGCTAGAGAGGACACTCTCCATAGTCTTCATGAGTTGCATAAAAGAGTTGTGACATCGGTGGGAGTATCAAATCAATCAGACAATGGAAACCAAAATATGTATGTATTAATTGATTTGGAACATGCCGGCTGGTTGGGATAATAGAACACTAGAAATGGAAAATATACAAAGGCTTAATTACTTAATGCACGTAATCGTGTGGAATCTTTAGCACCGTCAATTTTTAGAAAGACTTGAAGAACATGCGACTCGTATTGGTTACTCTTATGCAATATTATCCAAGAGATTCGATTGCTTTTGGCTTAAAGGTTATTTACTACTTTTAAGATTCATTAATATTTCATGAGTAGCAATTTGCAAATTTTGATTTTATTTTTGCTTTATACTATCGGACTAACAACCGATTATACAATCTATCCAATATATGACACAATATTAACAATTTTTCTTTGGACACTTTTATTGTTCTTGATTTCAAATTAAAATAAAAGATAATTTTTATTCATAATGTTTCTAATATTTAAACATTTCATCATCTATAAAATAATTTTGATAATAAACATTTATAAAATATTCAATAAAATTTAATATAATCGAACTAACGTTACATAAATTCTTTTAATCTCGATTTTGCTCGCTGGATGGCAATCGTCCATCAAAATCCTTACGACACGTTCCTTTAAACTTATCCTTTCTTTTCGCAGACCAATATTGATATAGTAAGGATTTAGGATTTTTCAATATTTTCATATTATCATCCTTTTCTTGTGCAATCATTTTATCATCAACAGGTTTTATTCGCAAATAAGGAGCAGGTGGATGTCGAATTATATCACCATTATCTCTTGAAGGCGTTTCAGTTTTACCAAAACTATGATATCCTCTTGGACGACGTCCCCCTAATACCTGATTAAAACCTTTTCCTCGATGTGGAGGTATTCTATTCCTTATATGATTTGGTATATGAGCTTGTTGATGAGATAAATGTGATAAATCTTGTCCATCCAACATATCTTGCCTTTCTCGATATGTCATTGAATTGAGTTGATCAAATTGTTGCCATGTCCCTTGAGTTTCCTTTGATTCTTCTTTTAAAAGAACCAGAGGTTCTGAAGAAGGTTCCGAAACATTTGATGTATCATGGGATATTTGGGCTTGCTTATTTTCTGTTCCATCTGGTTTAATTCTTGCAAGAATTACATCACAAATATCTTCATGCATTGGAGAGGAAGATTGCAAATTTTCGGCAATTGAAGTCAATTGTCTTAAAAATGAAATCGCGCTTTTTTGGCTATAAATTAGATAAAAAAAAGTTGGTTAATGAAGTTGATGAAATAGTCTTAATGATAAATCACATACTTTTGAAATTTTTCTGATCTTCTTCCCATCATCAATAAACGATCCAATATCTATGAATATTTTAGAATGTAATTATCTTTTTATATAATGTATATTGTTGTAAAATGTTTTAAAAATAATACATTATTATAAAATCATCAAGAATTATTTACTTCATTTATTATTTTCACACCATCATTGCGTGGTATATCAACACATAATAAATCCTTCAATTGTGATATTATTTCAGAAACGGGATTCTGTAAATAAATAACCAGTTAATATTTAATGATAATACAAATATGACACTTTGATATGTCTTTTAATAGCAAACGACTATATGATATGACATACATCGGCGCTCAGATCAATCTGCAATTTAATACCAGTAGTATTCAGCAAAGACAGCCAACGAGTTTCGATATCCAAATTTGAAGTAGTCTGAATTAATTGACCTCTTCTTTCTAATATTCGAATATTTTTAATGTTCTGGATATAATTGTATGACCTATTATTCATAATAGAATTAGGTCTAATTATATACTTTTCAAAAAACTGAAAGAAATTAACTATTTAGTTTCATAAAATAATAAATAATAATAATAATATAAATATTGTTGTATATATAATACCATTAGATAATTCGATGTATCACTTTGAAACATAGTACTAATTTTAGGAGGAATGTTACTAAAGTACATGGCATCTTCAAGGTGAACATTTTGTCCATGATTAATATGTTGACAATGAAGATATAAAGCGTCTGTTTTAATTATTATTATTATTATTTAATAAGGGTATTAATATATTTAATAAATATTGTAACAACAAAAATAATCCTTATTACCTTGTCGAAATAATATAAGATGTGAAAATGATGTAGACTTTCCGTTCTCATTCTGAATGCCAGAATTACTACCAATATTTGATATCTCGTGTGCATCAGCTAAAGCGTAAATTGCACCCTTCATTAAACTCGACATTAAAGCGCGAGTTGGCGGTGAAATTTCCGTCGGCGTAACCATATGAGTACAACTTGTTGCCAATTGATCTATAAATAATTTATGATTAATAATTATTATAAGTAATTCTGACAATTACCATATATATAAATTCACCTGTAACAACCAGCAAATTATAAATATTTTGAGCACAATTGATTACCTAATCCATGGAGTCTCTGAACCCACTTAAGAACGATTTGACGATCATTTAAATGACCAATTTCGTATATTCGCTTTTTTGAAATTTTTGTAGAAACGTTATGGGGAGTGTGATTTCCTGCTGGATACAATAAATTTACTTCATATGATGATTTTGTATTATTTGATTTCTTTAAGAATATAATAATGAAACTTCATCATGAGAAAAATTTATAATAAAATAAAAAGCAAGAAACAAAATTAAAGTTTAAACCTTCATTGGAACTTCCAAAAGTCGTAAATTATTTAAATTGAGATGCAACTGAGCTAAATGCAACATTGAACGTGTTAAGCATCTTCGACCCGGTGGAATATTGTATAACGTGATAGAAATTTCTGCTGACAAATTAGGTGTATTGATTTTTGCCCACGGAATATCTTTTTCAATTAATTCGTAGGAAGGCATGACACGTAAAACATCAAAATGATATTGTTGCAGTCGTCTAAAAATAAAAATAATAATTTACAAACTTCAAATTGTAAAAATCTATCAAGGAAATATTACACACTGTAAACGTTCAGACTTCAAAGCTTCGTAGATCATATCACGAAGATCAATTAGTTTTTGATCGTGTGTCTCTCGATAACTTTCCATAAAAGCAATAAATAAATAAACAAGCAAATTTATTTGTAAATACATTAAAGTACAAATAAGAATTTGAAACAAACCTATAACCAGGCTCCTCTGCCTTTCCCATTAATATTAAAATAACTTTTGCTCTTATATTATCGACTAACTTATCGTCAGATTTATTTACTTCCAATACTTTTATAGCATTTTCTAACGCATGTGGCAAGCGCGTAGGAGAAGGCGAAACGGAATATGGTGATATTAATTTTACATTGTCAGCAATCTTTCGTTTAAAAATATTAGTATATTCTGTTATAAGTAAAATACATTAAAATATTTACAAATGTACCTGCATTAAATTTTGTTCATGCCACTCATTGAGGACGCGTAGTCGTAAAGGTGCGCCAGCAATATGAACAGACACCTATTTAACAAATAAATAGGTAGGCATTTAAAAAGCCACATATAAAAGAAGCATCCTACTTAAGTTATGAAAGACTTACAGGAGAAGCACCGGTGCTTGAATCAAAAAGATCAAAAACGACTCGACAATACTCTAAGGTCGCTTCAGTAAAGCAAGTCCATAAGGGAAATGATGGTATATTCGCTAATGAAATATAGGTTTATATTAACTAATACTAATCGTTATATATAGGTTGCGAGGTTTCTTTAAATACTCACATGATTCTTCTTGTTCTTTTACACGCGTTTGCGTTTCTGGATGACAGTCAAGCAAAATTACTGTTCGGCACCCCATTGATATTATAAGAAAAGAATTGTTGATTTCGATTCATCAAAAATCTTTTTTAATTTCACGTGACTTTTTTTAGTATGATATGTAAATCTTATATTCTTATTATCTGAAATACAAAGTTTATAATCTTCACTTTTCTTAAGGCAATCTGATTATAAGTTACTAGCAAAATTATATATTATAACTAGTAATTAAAAGAGCTTATCATATTACAACTTAACTATTGTAGTATCATCTTTAATCAAAATATTAAATTAGATTTATTATATAAATTCAATCTATTTTAATAGGCAAATAAAATTAAATTTATATGATTTTAGTTATCAATCTGTATATTAAATCTGAAGTTTATAGAAAGATTTTTTTCTAATTAGTTTAGGATATTGATTAACATTTCTATAATAAGTATAATTAGCAAAAAAATTAGTCAATAATAAATAAAAAATATAATTTCATAATAAAGAATTAAATAATATTAACAGTTAATAATTAATAATATTTTTATTATCTTTCATAAAAGTAATAAAAGTAAAGATAATGCTGAAATTAATTGCAACTTTGTGATACTTATTTGTTACTGGTTGCAACTAATTACAACTCAATTTTTATTAATATTGAAACTAATGATGTTTATTTATCATCAATTGCAACTAATTATAGCATCATCTTTAAATAAAAGTAATATTAAATATATAACTAAAAAATGGGAACTGTTGTGTATCCAGAGCAATTTTTAACCTTTTTTTTATATTGGGATGTATGCTTTTATTCAAATAATAAAATCATTGTAATAAAATCATTGTAATAAAATAATTGTAATAAAATTGTATATAATATGATTGTCATTAATAAATATAATAATAAAGTGATCGAATGTAACATTAAAATGTAATATAAATCATAATATCATTCAACAACGTTTGTAACATGCAACAAGTTACATACAAGCTACAATAACGAGAATACTGAGCTTTTATTCTCGAGACATTTGTTAGTTCACATCTACTATGATAAAATGCGCAATAAAGTTAACCTTAACACTCTTCAGAAATGTAAATTAAGAGAAAATAAAACGCCTGAACATTATGAGGCTCATCTTATTAAGAAACGTGAGAAAAAATGGAAAAGAAAGGCGGTAGAAATTACTGAAGAATGGGATGCACGTTGCACATATTATCGTGAACGAAAATGCCTAAAAGTAGCAAATAAAAATATTAAAAACCACTATAATCTAATGCAGCTGCAGCAGGATCAAGCCATGAAGTTGCAGCAACTACAGCCGCAGCAGCAACGATCTATGAAGCTACAACTGCAGCAGAATCAAAGTATGTCAGAGCAGGATTGAGACATTCCAGAGCGGTAAGATCAGAGTGTCGAAGTTCCATCTGAGCTCAGTAAATCTGAACGAGACCTTCTACAGAAGTTTTGCAATAAAATGGACAAATTAAAATATAATCTTTGCCTTATATGCAATAAAAGCTTTCCGTCTATAGTGCTTGTAAAAGGAGAATGCCACTGCTGTTATAGTAAAAAGACTTACCCAAAGAAATTTTTTGCAGAAAATAGCATGGATTCTGATGATGTACCTGATGAACTCCAAGGGCTTACAGAAATTAAGGAGATGTTAATTGCTGGAGTCTTTCCTGTAATATCTGTTTACAGACTTCGTGAAAGACAATGTGAATATTATGGAAATGTAATCAACTTCCCCCAAGATGTATAAGGATTTGCTACTCACCTTCCTTGGCATCTATCGTCATTAAATGTACTTGTTGTACATCGTGAAATTGCAGATAATTTGGCAGCATTCAGAGATTTTACTGTCTGTCATGTCAAAATTGCTCGTGCATTATACTAGCTAAAAGAGAACAATCATTATTATACTAATATTATAATAGATGATGAGATTCTTTATTCTTTATCTATTAGTAGATCTATTGATGATCACCTTCAGAATACTCAAATAGTTGCTGAGAATTTAAATAATAAAGATGAGGGAGATAAAGGTAATGCAGTTACGTGCACTTTTGTTCCACTTCTTCCTTCAACTTGTCATGAAAATATTGCTATTCAAAATACCCTTGATCGTGTGCAAAGCCAAAACTGCCCTATAAAATGACTACAGATCAGCAACAATCCTATCAATGAATTCCAAACGCCAGGGTATATTGCATGTGCGTTCCTAACATTATATCCAACTGGATGTGCAGATTTTTGTGTAGAGCGAATTAGGAACATCAAACCTGCCAAATACTTTAGACATCTGCTTCTATATAAAGACGGAAGATTTGCATGTCATCCTCGTTGATGATATTTCGTATTGAATTTTCAGATGCGATGGTGAGTACTACAGGAAGGAAAAGTATATGTTAAGCAAAACTTAACCAATTCTCAAATTACTGTCGCAGATATTCAGAAGAGAATAATTTAAGGCGATAATCATATTATTGATAGAATTATACGATTTAGCAAAAGGCTGTGTGGATCTTGGCAGTTTTGGAATGTAAGGTATTAGAAACTTTTAGATATGATCAAGCAAATAGGATCACAGGGCTTGATCTTCTTTACATTTAGCACTGCTGATTTGCATTGACCTGAACTCCATAAGCTTATACCATCTAGTTCCACAGAAAGAGAGACCAATAATCAAAACATTATCGATAATCCTCATATTGCTATTTGGTTCTTTAACAAGCGATTTGATTTATTTTTTAATAATGTTTTAAAATGACAATAGGATTTGAAGGATTAGTAGTACCGATTTGAGTGGTAATATTGTAGTAGCGTTCATGTTTATAGAATCAGAAAGAAACATAATGCATCTATAATAGAATGAGAACAAATGTAGAAAGACAAGAATATTATGAATGAAATAGTACAATACCTTAATTCTCTGGTTACTACGATAAACCTAGGACTCAATACACCTACTTCTGATCAGCATTCGTGTAAAAAGTGTAAAGACGAAGTATGCAATGATTAACAGAATTATGTTGAACTGATCAATAAGCTACAACGATATACACGATACAGTCCTTCGTATTGTCTTTGTGTTAACCGAAATGGTCAGCAATCTTGCATGTTCAGATACCCTAAAGAAAATGTTGAGAATACTTTTGTACGTGATGATGGTTATGGTCAACCTGAGCTTGTAACAAAAAGGAACGATCCATTGATCAATCTGTACAATAGGCTCTAACTGCAAGGTTGGCGAGCAAATGTCAACCTAAAGCCGATTTTAAGTATTTATGCTGCCTTGTAATATATATTAAAATATGCAAGCAAAGCGAAACCGCGATCTGTTGCCTTCTCAGAAATATTGAATCGAATTTTAAGAAATAGCAATTCAGATGAACAAATACTTGTCTTAGTCTAGAAATTTCTGCTACACAGTGTTATAGAGCGTGATGTTTCTGCTCAGGAAATATGTCACATTCTCCTTGGTATTTCATTATATTACTTAAGTAGGTCATTTGTAGCCTTGAACTTTAATAAAGAAACACTAAGATAGATTCGTGATACTAGAGAAAGCAGAGAGCTTTCTACAATCAATTTTAGACAGATAGAATAATCTCCATTAGAAAGATATTAGAACTGAACTACTGAATTCAAAGATTTCACATTATATCAGCTCCATTTAACTCATAAATTCACTAAAAATAAATGAAATAAATGCAAAAAGAAAATATTGTATGTATCTTTTCACGTTTGTCAGCCTTGTATAAAGGTCTTTAGTGGAAAGAATTTTGCTGTATAAAAGTTCTTTTTCACGTTTATCATCGAGATCTCCAACAGTTAACTGAAAATGAAACTATTGCATAGTCAGTTTTATATGATCGGTATCTTGAAGAGATCAATGCTGACCCAATTGACCTTCTTGAACCTCCTATTGAAATCGAAGAAAATGAAATCATTAGCGAAGATGATGATAAATTACTCAAAGATGATGAGCAGGACTAAAGATGGCGTTGCAACATTGTGACACTTATTTGTCACCTGTTGCAACTTAAATTTTAATAATGTTGCAATTTGTTGCAACATTGTGATGCTTATTTGTCACCTGTTGCAACTAATTGAGGCGCCATCTTTAAGCAGGACGAATTTTGACTCAATTGGATATTTCTAGTAGAAATAGGTTCAAATGCAGTTATCAATTGCCTTTCTGACCTAGGATTTCGTGATATGGATTGAAATCACAATTGGATCAATGATGCAAGGAAATGATACTCTAATAATGATCTTATAGATGCTGATACCTTTGTGGATAGAAATTCTGGTAATGAGCAAAGGAATACTGAGGAAGAAGAAAATGTAGATATTGTAAATTATGAAATGTTAAACGAAAATCAAAGGATGGTCTTTAAATGAATAGAGTCACATTATGGCAATATATTCATGGGTAATCAAGACGAACTATTAAGAATTATCATTATAGGAACAGCAGGAACTGGAAAGACCTTCTTGATTAAAGCAATCTGAAGATGACTTCAGGAAATGGTAGGAATAGAGTCAAAATTACTTGTATCTGTACTTACACTAACAGGTATTGTAGCATTCAATATAAGCAGGATAACAATCTATTTGTCTCTTTCAATACCAATAATTATTGATAAAAATCTTAATATAAAAGGCGAATGGTTAAAGCTGCTCCAGAATAGGCTGCAAGATGTGAGCTACATTATAATCAATGAGAAAAGCATGGTTAGCTGTCAAATGCTTAGTTTAATCAATATGTGGTTCTGGCAAGCTTTTCCTGAGCACAATAATCAACCCTTTGGAAGCAAATCAATTATTTTGTTTGGCGATTTTGATCAGCTTTCACCTGTACTTAATCTTTTCATATATGTCAAAATTTTAAAAAATACATTGTCTAACAATGGTCTTGCAGCATACAACCTATTCAAAGAGGTGTACAAGCTTGATGTTGTTTAGTGCCAATCTGGAGATTCTCAAGAACAGCAGGAATTTAGAGAAATCCTCCTAAGATTGCATAATAGAGAGTTTACTTTAGCTGACTGAAGGACTTTTACCATAAGATTCGAAGGAAATCTAAGTAAAATAGAATGCAATAGATTCTCTGATGCTACATATATCCTAATGAGATAGATTGACGTTAATAAAATTAATATAAACTAACTTAGGTTTCTCAATGTTCCTGTTGCTAAGATCCTTGCTGTGCATACAAGTGGTAATAAAGCTAAAACAGCTAACGCTGATATTGTATATAAATTATAATTATTACTGGCAAGTAGAACGCAGATTATACTGACTACAAATCTGTAGACTGAAGCGGTTTGGTTAATAGTGTAATAGGAACAGTCCAAGATATCCTGTTTAGTGAAGATCAAGGACCGCCATTTCTTCTTATAGCAGTTCTCATTTCTTTTGAGAACTATAAAGGTCCTACCATTATTAACCTAGAAGGTACAAAAGTTATCCAAATTGCATCCATTTGACGTATCTGAAAAGGTAAGTTTAAAACATTATGCTCATGTCTACAAGTTTCTGTTCATTTTTCGTAGGCTATTACAGTATACAAAAACTAAGGTCTTACATTACAGAAGGCTGTAATAGATCTTAATGAAAAAGAATTTACAGCTAGTCTCTCATTTGTAGCGGTGTCTCAGGTTCGCATACTTGAAGATATCCTTTTCAAAACCTTCAATTTTGAGAGACTCTAGCGCATCAAAGACTGCAGAAGGTTAAAAGATAGAAAAGACAAAGAAGAGCACTTGATCTCTATGATACCTAGTAATTGAATATAAACTTTCAAATAAAATAACAATAAAGAAAAAAAACATTTTTTTTTAATAAAACTCAATTTTTATTTATCATTATTATATTAAATAAAGCTCTTAATTTTTACAAATAGAACTATTCTAATTTACTAATCTAATACTACTAATCTAATATTATTAATCTAACACTACTAATCTAATACTACTAAAATGAAGCAAAAAGAAGTGAGAAGGACAAAAAAAAGTGGCTTATTACTATTGTTACTATTGTCCTACGTGAGATTATAATTATTTTTGATTATCGATTTATTAAATATCCAATCAGAATTGATGTGGCATGACTTTTGAAAAATTCACATGACAGATCAAATTTTACTCTAATTCCTAAAAGTATAATATCCTACGCTTTGCTTCAGACAATAAATTATTAATTATTTAATAATTTTATCTTTTTATTTTTAAATATAAATTTTATAACTTTTTTTTTAATTATTAAAAATTTTTAAACCAATTTTTATAATAGTATAAAAATCTTTAAGATTATTTAATTAGAATAATAATAAATTATTTAATTAAAATAATAGTGAATCATACTTTTTGAATAGTAATAAATTGTTTGAAAAGAATAATAATATATTATTTAATTAAAATAATAATAAATTATTTTTCTTGAATGATATTTAAATCAAATCAAGTCAGATTAAATAAAAATTTAAATTAAAATAAATTTTATTTAATTTTCTTAGTTTAGGTAATTTTATTAATCTAATTTAAATTTACCTGTTTAAAGCCATAAATATGACTTAAATAAGAATCTGTTATTTATGTTATATATATAGGGTCTTTGCAATAGAAAGGAAGAAAACTCTAAAAAAATTAAAATTTTAATTTATAAGTCAAAAATGTTCTAAATACTATAATTTGTTCAAATTTATTATTAACTCATTTTTTATTTTTTTTTGAGTTTCCTCCCTTTCTATTACAAAGGCCTCAAATTAAGATATTTTTTTATAATTAAAGAAGAATTAATTTTTATTATTTGTTTAGTATAACTTAAATTAAAAATTTCTATTAATATTATAATTTAAAAAAGATAACACTTAAAATATTAATTATTAAAAAATAATTTCTTAAATTTAAATTATATTTTTTAAAATATTATATTATAATACATTAATAATAATTAAAATAAATTATATTTCTTTATAATTTTATAATTTAAATAAATTTATAATATTACAACTAATTTTAACTTTATTATTTCTTAGATTATAAAGATTTATAAATAAATTTATTTATTTATTTACTATAGATTCTCTTTTGCTTTAGTTTTATAAAAATTAAAATTTTGTTAAAAAAATTTTAAATTAATTTTATAAATATATATTATATTATTTTTTTAAGCATTTATAGTTGAATTTATCTGTATTTTATTTAATAATTAAAATTATTTATAATAATTTTAAATATTTTTAAAATAATTTATTAAAATTAATATTCTTATAATAAATTTATAATATTTTTAAAAAATTCACAAAAAAATGTAATTAATTAATAATATTTTAAAGATATATATATAAAATTTATTATAAAAAAAAGTTAAATTTTTAAACTTATATATCTTGCTATCTATTGATCTTAGAAATATAAAAATATAATCATTTAATAAGTCTTAATAAAATAAATCTAATAAATTAAATTTTATATTTTTCGTAATTATTAAATAATAAGTTATTTTAAAAAATTGAAAAATTCAAAAATTAATATATATTAATAATTATTAATTTTAAAAATTTAAAAATACTATCATTAGATACATATTAATATAACAAATCTAATAAATTTTATTTTATCTTTTTATGATCATTAAATAATAAATATTATAATTTATCTACAATATTTTATAACTAATTTATACCTATGTTTAAGTGATAGTAATTTTATTTTAATTATATAATAAACTAGAAAACGAAAATCGTTATAAAGTCTAAAATTTTTTTATTTTATATAAATATGCGGATACAAAATCAACCAATCAAAAATCACACGTATAAATAACTAGACTTCGCCATATGACCTTATTTATGACTATTTTGCATAAAAGTATATAGTCCTTTGTTACATTCCAGACTAAAAATTTTAAATTACTTATAAATTAAAAATTTATAATTTTTAAAGTTTACTTTTATTAATATTAATCATAATAAAATATTATAAAATTAAAATTTGTTATTGATCACCTATGATGATCATTACTATTATCACAAATTTTTTTTTTTTTTTAAATATTTATGTAATTTAATTTAAATTTTACTAAAATTTAAAATTATTTTTTTTAAAATTATGTAATATTATCTAACTTAACCTTTCAAAAGGTATTTTAACTAATATTATAAATTTTAACTAAAATTAAAAATATGACAAATAATATTTAATGATAATTTATATTTTATTTTATATAAAATAACTTTTATTATAATAAAAATTTTACAAAACTATTATATTTATAAAAAAAATAAATTTATTTATTTATTATCTATAGATCAGTATTTCTAATTCAGTTGGTAATAATTGAATACTTATTATAAGTTATATTACAATAACCATAAGTATATATCTCAGCTAGAGGTTCAAATCGGTCAAAAATTTTGTAATCGATTAATCAATCATTCATAAAATTTATAATCAATTATTATTCAAATAAATCGTTGATTAATAATGATTATTCAAATTATTCAGATCATCTGAATAATCGATTAGTTTAAAGAACTAAATTGTTAATTTATATTATTTCATTAATTAAAACAAAAAAAAAATATTTTGAACTTATTTTTATTATTAGCAATGATGACAAATTGTATTGACTTTTATTCCAACTATTATATTTTACTAATTATTATAATCAGATTTCTTCTGAAGAAAATATATCTAAAACTTTCATATTTCGTTTTAAAAAAATTATGCGATGAAGTAAATTTGGGTCAAGGTGTGTATGTCAGATTGAAATATAATTTCTTGTATCTGAAAATAAGCATTCACTTAGAACAGATGTAGCAGTTATAAGAAGATATTTTTGTACTAATTCAGATAAATTTGGAAAAATCATTTTTCATTTATTTCACCATTCACCTGGATCAGTATTATATTCAACACACTTTATATTACTGTAATTAACTATTTCATCATTTGTTTTATTACTAGCAACTGCATTTAAAAAAATTTTTTTAAAAAGTGTATTTCACAATTGAGATTTTGTTGTAATTGAATCATCTAATTAATAAAAAAATTAAATGGTTAAAATATATGCTATCATTTTTTAAAAAATAAATT
>CAJVPP010001114.1:0-22654 GCA_910592005.1 Funneliformis mosseae | reverse complement strand
AGTAATAAACGTCAAAATCAGCTATAATTTCAAATGATCAGTAAATGATCAGCAAGTGGTCAGATATTTTTTGGAGGGGAGTGTACATATAGTTATTATTGAACAACTAATACTATTAAAACTATGATTACAAATGATATATTTTGATCTATAATACCAGATCTTAAATACGAACCTGAACTCTATACTGTTGTAATTGCTAATCAAATTTATACTTATAATCAAAAATGTCAAGGTCTGACACTACTAGGTTATACTTACAAAAAAGGATTTTCATAATTTTTTAGTGAAATAATACATTATGAAGAAGGTAATTCTTATTATATTTATAAATACTTAACTGAAGCTGATAAATAGGTCGTTTTCTACCATTCAACTATTTTTTTAATCTGAAATATGCATATGAATACACAATATATAATAAATAAAGGATTTACATGCTACATGATGAAATATATTACTAAAAGAGAACCATCACATATGTTTAATATCTGTGAAAATGATTATTAAGAGAACATATTGTTATATATCATTTTAGTTTAATAGAATTCATATTCTTGCTTTCAGGTCATTCAATCTGCAATTCTTTAAGAACTATAAAATTTATTACTACTGAATCTTCTTCTACTCATTCATATATAATACTTCCTATATATATATTAGATAAAGATAATAAAACTCTTATTATGATAATATAATCATAAATATTTTGCATATTTGTATCTTTCTAAATTTGAGATTCTTACTTATCTTCAATATTATGAATGATATTCTATTATTCTTTCATCTCCTCTAATCATATTACGTCAAAACTTTCATGATCTTCTAAATAAATATGTGATAAAAAGAACAAAAGATATTTTAATAAGATATTGATTTCTCAAGTTAGAGGATAGAGAGCTCTACTTTTATCAAAAGTTGCTTTTAAATATTCCTGCAAGAAATGAATTAGACTATATCACAGAAGGAGAAACTTATCATAATAAGTTTTTATTATTATTTTCTAATTTTCTAAATGATTTACAAAATAATATCACAACTACACATTAATATCAAATAACTCATTTCAATACTTAATTTTCAGAAATGTTAAACAGATTATTGCAAATATTACATTAGCAATTTCTTGCAAATTTTTCATATATCATTTAAATTCAAATAGAGAACTTAAAAATTCTTCTACACATTTTTCCTAAAATAACTATGCTTGAATTATCACAAGATTAATATCATATTTTATCAACTATTTCTATGTATATGAAAAAAAAATAATAGAATAAAGTGGTCTTACTTCTTTATTACAGGATCAGAAGGTACAAAAAAGTCTTATATTATTAATTTAATTATTAACATGCTCAATCAAAGACGTTCAAAATTTCTCTTACTAGCTTCAACTGGAGTAGCCGCTTAAAATATAAGAATAAAATAATCCATTCAGTATTATGTATTATATTATTTTCAGAAGGTTTTTATACATATGCTTTCACTGATGAATAATTAAAGAACTTTTTAAAAACTATAGATACTCTTATTATTGATGAGATTTTTATGACTTCTACAGAACTATTTGACTTTATTTCTAATATTTTTGTATCTCTTCATAGTAATGCTATTATTTTTGATAGTATAAATATTATAGTAGTTGGTGATCTTGCTTAACTTCCTCCTATAACTGGACAACATATATTTTGAGCTGCTATTTGAACTATATTCTATCCTCTTTTCTTAAAGATTCCACAACATTAACAGGCAGACATAAGATTTTTTCATATGTTAGAAGAAATTTATATAGATAATATTTCAAAAAATACCTGAAATATATTACAACAACTCATTCAGAAATTTTATCTTATCCTGCAATTGATATACTTCTCAATACTATTAATATTATAGGTTTTAAAAAAAATGCGCGAACAATAATAGGATGATTTGCAGTATGCTTCCTGTTTTACATTATCATTTTCATATTTCACAAGCATCAGACTTATTAGTTTTACAAGTTGTGCTCCTTTTTTATCTGATAAGATGTTCAAAATAAAAACAAATCTTCTCTTGAGTGTACGTTTGCAACTAAATGCTCATGTTATATATCTTAATAATTAATTAATTGATCAAAGTATATGTAATGGTACTGTAGGTGTGATTGCAGATGTAAATATAGCAAATGTATGTGTTTGTATTGTTTTTTCAGTTTGAAGTTCTATAATTGATGTTAATGTTTACAAACAAATTCATTATTTTAATATAAATGGAAATAACTGTTCTTGCTCACAATTTCCTTTACAGAATTCATTCGCCTTAACAGTTCATAAAACCTAAGGATTAACTTTACCAAGAGTCTCCCTTGCATTAGATAGAAACATCTTTGCTCCTGGTCAGGCTTATGTTGCGTTTAGTAGAGACTCTACTTGAAACAATGTTAAGATATCTCATCTTGACAAATGAGCTTTCATGACTGATCCTGAAGTTATTTTAGAGTACCAAAGATTGGCTACTATTTCAGAGACAAATCTTCATACATTTTCTCAACTTCTTACACAATTCAATTAAACAAAATTAATAAAATAAGGATAGTATTTATTTAAATTAAAATATATATGATTTATATTATAAATGAATGATCAAATATAAAAAAATAAAATAATGAATTATTAAAAAAAAAATAAAACGAATTGCTAAAATCAAATAAATTCATTAAGTAAATTACTTTTATTTAAATTACAAAATTATTTAAATATAATTTAAAAATTTAATAATTTAAAAAACTCATATGTAATACAACCACAATCATACGAATCTTGTGATCACACCAGTTAGCCAGTGGGTACTGAAAAAATGTACTTGCTAGTTACATAGTAAAAAAACAGAGGGATGACACATTTATGATCACGTGGATAGGAAAGACATGATAAATGTGTTTTATTTATATTCTTATTTACTAATTGTCATACTTATTTACATAAAACGATAAGATAATGATACAAAAAAATCTAAACTTAATTATATAGCTATACTTAACATTTAATTAAATATATGAATAATAATAATAATATATGTTCCAAATGAGACTCTAATTGTATATACAGGTCCATGAACAATATGGAAATTTAATTCAAGTAAACTTTAGTAGTTTCATTTACCAATAAAATAGGTCGGTTCGTTGCATTTTGGATTGAATATCTCTAATAGCTGAAATGGCCAAAGTATTTCCATTAACAGAAGCTTTTTGATAAAATTCCAATGCTTTGTTCCAATCTATACCAGTTCCAATACCAAAGTCATAGCATCGTCCAAGGTGGTAGTGACCCATGTCATAATTTTGATCGGAGGCCATTCGAAACCATTTAAAAGCTTCGCGATCATTCTTTTCAATATCCGAACCCAATTCATACGCTTGTCCTAACTGAACTTGACTAAAATGACATCCTTCCATGGCTGCTGTTTTAAAGTATTCAATTGCTTTATACGTATTTACCGAAGTACCTATTCCATATTTATAACAGGTTCCCACTTTATGCAATGCAGCTGTAATTCCATGATCTGCTGCTTTTATGTACCAAGAAAATCCCTTACTTTCATCCTTTTCACATCCGTTCCCAATCTCATAAAACCTTCCTAAAGTATAATAACCATAATTATCACCCGCTTCTGCGGATCTTTCAATCCAATAAAAAGCTTTTTCCTTATCAACTGCTACACCCATTCCCATATCATAACATAATCCTATCTTCTTATAAGCTGGTGCAAATCCACCTTGGGCAGATTTCTCATAAAATTTATAAGCTTCCGTCATGTTTTTGGAGATTCCTTCACCACAAAGAGAACATTCACCTGCCACATAAGCCGCAAACGTGTCCTTTGATGACGCTTCTTTATACAATTCAAATGCTTTTCGTGAATTTACAGGAGTTCCAATTCCGAGTTGATGAAATAACGCTAATAGTACCTTGTTGATCGTAAAGGATTGTTTTGCATCAATATATTCTAATATTTTACTTTCACTCTGACCTGCTTTGTTTATATAATCTAATATGTAAGCATCATTTAGGTTGGAAAGTTCCATCTTACAATTGGCTACTTTATCATAAAATTCATTATACATTTCAGTAATGAAATCTTGAGTTATTAAAGGAGATGAAATAGCTGGTAAGTTTCTTGGATATGTAGGTGGTGGTTTAATCGGATTATGAGGTGAAGTATATGTATAAGAGGTCGATTGGGGAATGACGATATCGGGTTCAGGTGTAAGGTATGAGATTGGTTGAGGAATGGCATCTGATTTTTTTGAGGGTGGTACATTAATATTTTGAGTTTCCTGATGTGAAGGACCTTTGTGATTTAACGAGGATTTATTTTTCTTTCTAATAGAACCGATGAAGCTAGGTTTATTTCTCGTCGTATTAGAACGATGTATACTATGTACGCTAAGTGTACTTTGCATTCTCTGTGAACTTGACACGTTATTTACACTTTGTAAAGCATCATATAAATTTTTAACAACTTCTTGTATATTTGGTCGATCATTCGACACCTTACGGCAACAATCTATGTAAAACGATAAAAACAAATCGTAAGTATCACGTGATTCAAAAAATTTTCGTCAAAAAATGAACCGCACCTTTACAGATTTGCTTGTACTTATCCTGTACATTTTCCGGTGGATAATATTTCAAGTACTTTTCCCAATCCCCATCAAATGTACTTTTGACGTTTTGCGTAAGTTGAAATAAAATGCTTCCTAAACAATAAATATCATACTCTTTGGGATACCGACATGATTCACTATCACGTTTCCAAAAACGCAATTTATTTATAAAGTTGTTTTTTTTAGGAGCCGAATTCCGTTCGAATATACTGTAATTGATCAATTTAATGGTTTCATTTACATTATCATATAATATATTACCCGTCGTCTATCCAATGAAATTAAATCAATAAATTTTTATCATTTTAAAAAGAGAAATTTTATAAGATGATATGCTAAAATTTACCAAATTTTTATGGATGATGTTCCTTTCGTGTAAGAATTTTAAAGCATTCGCAATTTCATAAGCAATCTTAACCTTTTGCTTCCAATCCAATTCATTGAATTGCAAATATTGACCAAGAGTCCTACAATCGACAGATTCAAATACGAGATGATAATCATCCTCAAATCTATCTATTTATATTTGAATTTGGTGTTAAAGATTTTTGATTTAATACCGGAAATAATGCAATAAATTTGATTTACGTCACCTTTAAGAACTCCATAAAATTCTAATACGGAGTTATTCGAACCAGCTTCCTTTATTAATTTAATCTGGGATGAACGACGACGAAAACGAGTATTAGAATTATGGAAAATTGTGTACTATTTATCATAGTAGCTCTCCCAAAAAAATTTCTTATATTAACCTCTTGAACGTAATTGCGAATATCAATATTTTCGATGTCAATCCGTTTCAAGATTACAGAATTTCCTCCTTCTTTAACCACGGCGCTTTTAGCCTTCCCGAATCTTTTCGAATCGATGGAACTAACATTTTCAAACTCATCATCCCTATATACTTTAATTTGGTAGAAGAGGAGTCTTTCGTCAAGGAATTCAGTTATGGGTGTTTCTATAACTATTTTCCTCATTTTTGACATTATCCTTATTTTTTGAAATAATAAGCAATGATTATTTTTTTTTTTTGAGAAAAAAAAATAAAATAAAATAAAATAAAAATAAAAATTAGAATAAACAAAAAAAAAAAAAAAAAAATAGAAAATTTGCTATAAATCGGAAGTTCCTATTATTTTATCCTATTTGAGTAATGTTTGTTTGATCGTTTTACAAGCAATGTACATTTTTTGCTATCAATTATTATTATTATCTTGGCAATACGCCGTAGTATTACTTTATTATTAATATAAATATATTTTTCATTTTCAAACCTATAAAACAGCGATTTTCATTATATATTTACAATAATGGTTACAAATTAGGTATTATAATAAGTTGCCATTGTTGCAAAATGCAAACACTAAGATTGATTTAGAATAGCATGAATTCTAGACTTTACTGATGAGTAATAATTAATAACTGGTAAAGGAAATGCAATCGATAAATTAAACCTTAATTGCCAATAGATATCAGAAATGGTCGTTCTAAAATGTATAAGTGGGTAAATCGTTCATCTGGACGATCTTCCCCATTTTTGGCAAGTCTTTTCTTTCATTTAGGAAAATTTGTCATTGAAATCATTGAAATATGATTCGTTCAATTTCAAATCCTCTTTGGAAATCCATTGAATCAATCAAAAGCAAAGGAAATCATTCACATGCGTACTCATGCGAAGAACCACAAGGTAACCAAGGGACACCAAGAAAAAAATTTTTTTGCGCTTTACGAATCATGAGCTTTAATTAATTGAAACATACAAGTTTCTGATAAAAGTTTATCAGGCTTACAAAGGAAAAAAAAAAGAATATTACCAAAACAAAATTCACTTGCAAACTTATAAGATGATGCATTCTCGATTCTTCTATGTAATGACATCATGACATTTAAAGGTTGCGCCTAACTCCCTTACAAGGGACTTTGTAATACAAAGTCAGAATGGTGGGACAAAGATTCCTAAGAGAAGCGACTCTTCTTTTCGATGGGACTTTTTTTTCTTGCCTTCAAGACCCACTAGTTTGGAGTTTTATTATGAATCTTACCGATTTATCCCTTGGGTTATTTCCTTAATATTTAGCATCTTTGATGCAAACGGATTATGTCAATGACATTCTAAAAACTAAGAAGTTTCCGCGATAAATCAAATATTATTTATAGTAATTCTAAAAACAAAGAAGAGAAACGTTTTTTCTAAATTGATTGCGCCATAGGCGTTATCAAATAATCATATTTAGGAAATGCAAAATCTTTGGTCATTAATAAAGTTGATTTATATTGATTAATTTTCCTTTCTGAACTTTCCATTATTAGAAAAACTTTTGCTAAATTTTCATTAATCATCTTCAAAACGAATTATCGGAATTTCTCTTTCGTTCAAGATTATGATATTGTACCAATTAACAGTACAATCAGTAATAACTACGAATTTTTTAAAATATAAGTGCCAAATATTGATGATTTTCGAGCCCAGATTTAATATTGACTCATCTTTCATTTTCCCGGCAATTTCCAGTTCCCTTTTTCTATTGCATGTGATACATAAAATTCTCCGAATCCGATTTTCTTCTCTATTTATTTATTTTTTATTTGGTTTTTTTTTTTTCCGAGATAAATTTAAGAAAAAATGAATTACATTAAACATAATAAAGGGTGATTCTTATTTTACTTAAAAAAAATTCTTTTTTAGTTAAAAGTCTCAAGGATAATGCATGCTAATTCAACATTTTCTGTAAAGTTCAAGCGGCATGTATGATATACCTCCTGATACAACAATCGTTTCAAGAAAGTTGTTATTTGATGATTTCGATGATGATTTCGATGATGATGATGAGGACGTAAAAATGAGATTATTCGAAAGGTTGAATAGGGAAGTTGAAATTGTACAAATGGATGGTAGGATTTATAGACAATCAAAGAACCTTTATTATTAAATTTTTATTATTATTATTATTTAATGACAATAAATTACCTTAAAAGATGTTGATGAAAATTTAAAGGATCCTCGTGAATTAGAAAATGATGATCATGACCAATGTATGATACTCGGAATCATTTTTCGATAATAAAAGAAAATGAAAATGAAATTTTTTACGATATAGTATTATTTATCACCAATTAGTATTTCGTTTATTCGCTCGTGATCCTCCTACAAAGATTTCTCTCGAATCAAAGGATATAAAAGATTACGATGAATTAGTCCAACAGATGCGCAGAAAAAAATTTGAAATTGATGAATTAAGGTAAAATTTGTCTTTCAATATTCCTAAATGATTAAATCAATAATATTTATAAATTTTTTTAAAAGTGATGATCCGGAACGTATTGAAAAGATAAATTCAGTAACAATAACATTTGAACAAATTATTCAAGAATCAAAGATTCCTTGGGAGCGTCATTTAATGCCACATAAAGTATTACATGTTCCTTATAAAGAGGCTGAACAAAAATTTAGATCAAAACGAAGGAAAAGCAAAAAGCGAAGAGTTGCCGAGAAAAAAGGTTTCTATTGATTGATACTTTAATGAATGCAGGTATAATATACTTATTTAAATGATTTTATTTAAAAGGATTAGTTAAGAAACATCAAGGTGGAAAATGTCCCGGTTGGCCGTCAGGTGGCAAAGAATATACATATGGGTGGAAGTCAAGTGCTGAAATTCGTAATGTACCTGGAAGAAAGGATTCGAAAATTTTTCGTGGAAGAACAAATTTTAATAGAGATAGAATAGGTAGCTTTGGTAGGCAAGATCATAGAGGAACGCGAAGAAAGTAAAATATTTCAAAACAAACCCCATTGCAAACCTATTCAAATAACGTCAAGAAATATTTCTTGAGAGGAGATTTCAATTTTATATAATTTAAATGAATCTATACAACTGCAATAACTACGTCATTTTATTTAATTAAAAGAATAGATTTGCGTAATTCTTTAGCAGGTTCAGAAATACTAGCTAAAGGATCTTTTTCTGCCACATCAATAATTTCCAACAGTTTTGTTTTAACCGAAGAAGATATTAATGATGTGTCTATATGACAAAATTAAGAACCGGTTAATTACATCAAATCATTAAAGATATGCATTCTTTAAGAAAATATTTTAAAAAATTACCTTTAACTTTATCAATAACTTTCTTCAAACTGGCTAAACTTGCAGTACGAATTGCCACGTATTTTGTATCCAATAATCCTTCTTTCAATCCTTCAAATATACTAATTAAAGTTTCATCATCAAGTACTTGAACTTGCGGTCCACTAAGGTCCAACTTGTAGATAAATTTTTCAAGAGATTCTAATACACACAAACGTACATTCCATACATTTTTACCGGATTTCAAAGAACTTGCCAGTAGTGTACCAAGTTCTTTAGAATGTTGTACTATGAAGAATAATGAAATAAATTAAATTACAGACTATTAGGATTTTGATATATGAAACTATAAATTTTCTTACTTTGAATTTCCTTTTTCTTTGACCAAACTAATCCAAGACACTTCACTGCACTTGCTTTGACTAATAAAAATAATGGACGTTCATTTGCATCATCTACTTCCATTTCGTCAGGATCTAGTTCAGCTGTTGCCAATTCAAACAAAAAATTTTTGACTTCGGGATAAAGTTCTAACGTATCACTATAAGCATCGGCAAATTTCCCAAGATTTTCAATACAACTACGTTGGTATTTTCTATTTGATTTTTTGCTTTCACGTATAAGAACCTAAGATTGCAAACAATTAAACATATAGCATGATAAAAGGAATTAGCAAATCGTTTATAATATAATCAAAAAAGGTAATGACTAGTCAAAGATTTAAATACTTTAGATAAAGTATCCAACTGAGCACGATTTTCATCACTTTCAAAATATTTTCGACAAGAAACAGAAGCTGCTGCCAATGCATCGACAAGAGCTTCTTTTCCAGCCCAAGTTCTTCCCGATAATCCATCTAACAACAATGGGAGAACTTTATCCATATGTGGTATCAGGCTTTGTTCTAAAATATAAATGATCAATTTCTTGTTTAAAAAAGGGATGAGCATCTTAAAAGTATAATTATATGAGGTAAATGAAAACCTATTGATTTAGCAACATCTGCCATTGTTAATGCAGCTTGTCTTTTGGTAGGCCACGAAGGAGACTCCAACAAGGTTGACAATAGAATAATTATTTCATTTAAGTATAATTTAATTGTTCCCGTAGATCCTATAAATAAAATTATATATAATATAGCATAAACAACCTTTCTTATAACATTAAAAATTACTAATCATATCGAAGAAATGTTCATACCGGAAGCATTATCTTCCCAGATTTCGTTCCACACACTTTTGATGCTCGAATCAGAATCATGTTTGCCATAATAAGCAAGTGGTAAAACTTCCACATAAATTCTTTTCAGTTCATCAGATGCATGCTTTGATATTTCATGTATTGTAATTCCTGTAATAGACCTGACTTCATCCTCTATGAAAATCATTAAAATATAAAATTAAAAAATTTGCTTATAATACTAATTATTCATGAATATTCTATTCACACGTACCGCTATTTTCACAATAAATTTTTTTCAAATGTCCGATAAATTTGATTAAAGTATTATCAGAGGCCAAATGTGCAACATATCCAACAGACACAGCATATGACTTGCGAACTGCGGGAGAAACATCAAGGATAGCACCACTTAGAGCCTTCAAATAAGTATTGGCATGAGGTCTTACTATTTCGGCTTTTTTAAGACACATCGATACTACAAATCTCGCGCAACCAGCCTAATATCATTTAAACAAATTCTTTTAAATAAATAATCTAAAGCATTTGTTTTAAAAATTAATTTCATATACCTTAGTTGGTAAACCAACTCCTTTACGTATAAGGTTAATTAATATAGGTGTTAAATCTATTATGACTTTTTCATCGATATAATCGATACATGATTCGATTCCTTCCATCATTGGAGAATTTTTAGCAGCCGACAAACGCGAGTTTTCGAGCTATAAAGGCGGAAACATAAATATGTCAATAAGTAAACTGTAAAGGAAGGCATTTTACATATACAGAATACGGACCTGCTCCTGTGTGACATCATATTTATCAACATGAAAACTAAGATAATCTATGGAATTTCAGTTAGTTTAGTAAAGTTAATTGTGAATTTTTTTTTTTTTAAAAAAAAAAAAATAAAATTTGAGATTATGTTACATACTCATGACCTGATTTTCCATGCCAGATAAACCTTCCAATAACTTGTCAACAATTTCTGCAATATGTGGTTTTAATAATTCTTTGCCAGTTTTACATATTTTAAGGACTGTAGTCAACGAAAATTTGCGAACATCCTCAGCATCTGATACCAATCCTTTCGATAATAAGAAAGGCATTATAATATTCATTGCTTTTTGTCCATCTTCAATTGATACATTACTAGGATCGCAATATTTCACCGTAACTTTTGTTAATGAACGACAAGTTTTAAAGGCTGCTATTCTAACGCTTTCCTATAATATTCATAATGAAACGTTAAAAAAATTTGATATAAATTCAATGAATAAATGATGTAATTAAATACAAAAGAAATAAAAAACCTTGACATCATCCAAAGCTCTAAAACTCATATTCCATAAATCCTGCAGATATGGTTCAAGTTGTTGAATCTGTCTTCCTTGTAACAAGTCTGTTAAAGCATTAGAACTGCCAAAATAACATTATGATAAGAAAATGACCCAAGTATAACAAATGACATTTCATAATAAACAGACAGACATACCTAGATTCTCTGGTCCTCCATAACCTGTCACCAAGTCCTTTGAGTAAATCTTTAACAATTATATCAAAATACTCATCAATAACATTTTTTGGATCTTTCACCAAAGATTTCCAAATACTTGTCATAGCTTCATTGACTCGGGGATTTGGATCATATTGAAATCTATATAATCTAGGTATCAGATCTTTCAAATACGGTTCCAATTCCTTTTCTGCCTGAGCAATGATAGATGAAAATCCAAATGCTGCTCCTTTACGTGATTGCCACATAGCATTATGGCTAGCTAATTGCATAAACTTATAAACCAACTCTGGTTGATTCATATCAGATGCTAAAGAAAGAATAGACTGATAAGTTGAAATAGCTGATCCGTCAGGAGCTTGACCGAGTGTGTTTGAATCAAACAACTGAGTATCCTGATCTATTGTTTCTTTCGGACGTTTTCCCTCACTAAACATTCCGACAAGAGAATCAACAAGCTGTTCTCTAATCTTTTGATCTCCTAATTCATAGACCAAACCAATACCCTTAGAAGCAACTTCCTGAGTAAATTCTTTTTAATAAAGCAAGGTCATATTTAACGTTACTGATTTTTATATGCAAAATGATTAAACATTAAATAAACATGAAGTACCATCGCGATCTGCTAATAAAAGCGAAAATGCTCCATGTATTCTAGGTAAAGCCGCCTAATAATATATAAATTTTGAATGTTGAAACCTTTCTATAAATTAATTACTTTCACGTTACCTTGACAACTTCATGTTTAGAACAGAATTTTACTATACATAACATCCAAACGCAAACAGCTTTCTTCACAGATGTCTTGTTTGAAGGCAACAAATCGTTAAATAACTTGACCAAGATTCCTTCCATTATTGCATTATCGACTGTATTTAGTGAAGGTGAAGCATCGGCAATGTCCAAATATTGGTCCATTGAATTACTTTCCCACCCTGCGGCAATACAAGTGATCGATTCACCAATAGTGAAATGAACCTCCACTTGTTTATTGATAATGGTCGCCAAGTCGTAGAATAATGATAAAATCATTTCTGCATAATTAGGCTCTCCGAGTGCAATATGTCCAAGCGTGATAATGGACGTCTCTTTGATCTAACATAAACAGATAATACAAAAGAAATAAAAGAAATTAAAAGTTGGATTATTTTTTTTTTTTTTTGCTAACAGATTACATGCATACCTTAACATCTTTGGTGGTCTTAACAATATTAATTAATTTTTTCAGGATATTTGTGGAAATATCTGGTATAGATGATGCATCATCCATTTTTCTTTTTCCTTTGTTGTTACCGTTCACCGAATCTAGTAGTGAAGTATATCTACCCGCTTCACCTAAAGCTTTAGAGGCGCCTATGACACATAAACTTGTGGATGAATCTAAATCTTTAGCAATTAATTCAATTGTTTCTGATAAAAGATTTGATGGTATCATAGATTTATATGTTTTAGGATATCGGTAAGTCAATCGACCAATTATATACCCCAAAGAGAGTATACTTCCGTGATGATATTCAACAGATATCTATATGATAAATGATTAGAGTAAATATAAAAAAAAAAATTTTTTTTTATTGTTATGACGCGATAAAACAAATCCTAACCTGTCGAGATTGGTCTCTTGAAATGGTTAAGAGTTCTTTCATCAAATCATGAATAGCTGCACATCTCTCTGGACTATCCATCTCGCTTGTACTAACTATACCAAGGATATGCGCCATAGAGTTACGAACTTCAAGTTTTATTACTTTCAAGAAATCCTAAAAAGTAAATAGGTGTTAATGAATGAAATAACAAAATAAAATTAATTATCTATTAACCTTTAGCCAGCTAACTCGACTTTCATAGGACCGAGAAAGAGATGATGGGCCAAGAGAAATAAGCTCCAAAAGACATGATGATGCAGTAGATTGCAATAATGGATCTGATATATATCTTTAAAATTAATATTAAAACCGTAAATTATAATCGAAAGACATATACGCATACCCTACCTATTTGACCTTCGTTCGATAAACCCTTCTCGATTAATCTAAGATATACATTAAGTGCTTCGCTATGCTTATACTCATCTAATTCCATTTGATCTGAAATTTCCTGATCAGATTTCCATTGTTCTTTTATCCAATGTTTAACTCGGGTGCGCGTATCAGAATCAAATAACTTAGGTTCATCATCGAACTCATTAGCAAATTCATCAATAAACGCGTTCGGGTCCGCATTTACGATCATTAAATGTCTAAGGAATCGCAAGATGTTAATGTAAACCTCTGTACGATATCCAAAAATATACTTTTTTCCAGTAGATTGGCTAGACTGTAAAATATTGATTAATTGCTTTGCTCTCTGAGATGACTTATTATTAATAAAATTAACAAACTCCAAGAAAGGAGGGATTTTAATCTCTTTGTCCGGTTGATCAAGGTTGCGAATTTTTGAGTTAGGAAAAGCTAAGCCACGTGATGCCATCTCTCTTACTTCTAACTTTTCGTCAGCTGAAGCAAGAAGACAAATATACCGAGATAGGATATGAGAAAATGGAAATAGCGAGATTGCATATTTAACGGCACAATAACGCGCTTGGTGTTCAGGCTAATTATATTAGAAAGAAAGAATTCGATTTAGTTAACTATTATCAAGAGAATAGTAAATAATTATACTGTTGTAACGAACTTTGTCGATATTCTCTTCCAAGATGCTTTCAATAGTCCTGATTGCATCTTCATTTGCCCAAGTCTCAACATTTTGATATGCTTCTGTCATATTAGATAAAGCTTCTTGAACAGATATTTTAACATTTTTGGTTTCCACCGTGATAGCCGTAAAGAAATTCGAAAGTATAGATAAATCTTTACGGAAAATCTCTGGAACTGTTATTATCAATAACTTATCAGTAACATGCTATTTGAGCGCGTAAACTTTCCACAAATTTATAAATACCTCTCCTTGCCAACAAACTAATAGCTACATAAGCAAATCCTCTCAAATCTTCTTTTCCCGTTCTTAGATTCCCTCCTTCTAATAATATAAATATCAATATAGATATAGTATCACAGAAATTTGTTGATCGTTAAACTTTACATCCATAGTTTATATCATACCGGAACCTCCAGATTCGTTAATTAATTTTAAAAGTCCAGTTAATAAAACCGGAGCAACAGGTTTCAATATCGATGTGTCGGCCTAAATCATATTAGGTAAATTTAATTTAACTTTTTTTTTTTAAATCAAATATAATATAAAATAATCTCCAACACACCATCCTTGCTACCCATTGAATAAAACCCATTCCTTGATTTTGCAATTTTGCGTTTGTTGAAGGACCTTGAAAAATAATTAAAATATATATTAGATATATATTATAATTCATACAAGTTTATTACATTCACTTACCATAAAGGTTATCGAAAGAAACTTGAATTAAAGCAGGAAATGTGTTTGTTGCAAGCTTTGATTTACAAAGGTAGCCCATGATTTTATACTTGAGAGATGGTGAAGCTGGCAGACGTCGTAATTGTTGATCTAATTTTAGGTTATAGAATAATTAGTACTTTCATTAACAAATACAACTTTCATAATAATGGTGATTTTAATACCTAGATTGTTTACAGTTCCGGTTTGACTACCCTGGTATAAAGAATATAATCCATCTACGACCTACAATTTGATCAAAAAATTTATTTGCAATTCTTACACCATTATATTAATTAAAAAAAAAATCTTTATAATACAATTTTATTTTCTAAATCTGGTTTTTGATTCTTTTTAAGACCATCTTCTCCGCCTCTCACAACTTCATGTGCAGAATCACATGATGCAGAAAGCAATACTAAGAATTTCTTAAAATGTATAATTTCATGCAATGAATCTGGTAATATTACGGAAGAGTTAATAAATTTAAGAATGCCAATCTAGATTGAAATCAGAAGCCGTTATTATAAAAAATCATAATAATAACACTCTTAGTATTGCAGTAGAAAGTATAGGAACCTTAATTAATATTAACTCTGAATTGTTTGAAACCCATTGTGCCTTTCCATCATTAGTTACAAATTTAACAGCATCAATACTTAGGCCCGGAGGTACTGATGGTAATTGAACAAGTCGGGGATCTTGCTGTCTTAAATGATCATTCAAACATTAATAAACAAACATAATAAATCGTGTTGGTAAAAATATGTAAAGATCACCTAACTCCATAACAGGTTGCTCCTTTATTTGCCTATATAGGATAACATCTAAGAATGTTTCTAACAAAAAGTTAGCATCACCAGGATGTGTTTTAAAATCAAATGGATCAAGTTCAGCTGGTGATTCTGCATGCTTTGGTTTATAATTCTTTAAAACCTATTTCAAAATTATCGAAATTTAAAATATGAATTTCTTTATTTATTATTTTAAACAAAATACTTTGTAATAAGATCGTTTAATTACCAAAAGTATAATATGCACTAACGTCTGCTTTTGACCAAGAGGCTTTGAATTAATGCCTTTAATCAAACTTGGTAAGTTAGCGATTTGTTCCTATGAAATTCAAAAGTTTAATTTTTTAGAATAACAAAATATCCTTTATAGTATAATGAAAGAGGAGCGAGAATTTATATTACCTCCTCGCATAAATTATTACCTCTTCCGTTAATCTATTATATGCCATCTCAAGATACATAATACCAAAATTCTTAACAAATATCGATTTAGTAACTTTTTCGGTACAAACAAGGTCCAAAAGAGGGATTAATGGAAGTTTGATATTTGTTTTAGGTCGAATTCGCTTATTGATATGAGATAAAATGCTCATCACCTAATTATTTAAAATTTTTTTTAACATTTTAATTAAATTTATAGTTTTTTTTATATTTATTCCAGACCTTTGTTCTCATAACTTCATGTGGACTTTCCAACTTTAATAGAATGGGGCTTAGGAACGTATCAAGAATTTTCTCTAATTTCTGATCTGTTTCAGCAAGTGCAATTCGAAGTTCCACTTTTTCAAGCAAATCTAAATAAATTATATTAAACAAATTAATATAATCGATTATTTTATGTATTTATGGGAAAGATTTTAACATTACCTATCTCTTTTTCTAACTGTTCTGCCATTTTGATTCTATAAAAGAGAGGAATTCAATTTGAATTTCAAAAAAAAAAATTTGAAAAAATCTATTCTAATCCAAATGCAAATTGTCGATCGAACAATTGCGTAATTCATCTTACATCACCAAAATCTTAAAACATTGTGATAATCAAAGTAAATGCTATTTTAGCTTCTGACGAAATAAACTTTTCTCTGGAAATGGTAGTTTCTGCAATATCCAACTGTAGTAAACACATTGTTTTTAAACTTCCACAAAAAACAAAAATTTCTAACCTGTCTTGGTACTTTTTAATAAGAAATGATCAACCATCATTAATTAAACTTTATTCGAATGAACAAATAAATCATGGAAAAAATATTCGTTTTATTTCAAGTTTGGCCCGTGTTTCTCGTAATCAATATAAATCGAAACGCAAAATGACATTCTCACATAATTTGAATTCATTTAGCTCTAATTCGTTCATTAACGAGTTTATAGATCAACCACCTTTTAAAAGTTTCAAAGATTTGTTAAAGGTATCTCCATATTTTTTGCTCAACGGAGAACAAATCAGGCCTCTTCAAGAACCACATGAGTTTTACGAAGAACTTAAGGTAAATAATTATGCATTATTTATTGCAAATTATTTCATACTGATTCATTGTTCTCTTTAAAGGCTCAAATTCGTGCTGCTAAATTTCGAATCGTTTTGGCGGCGTTGTACATCGGCCACAGTGAGAAGGAATTGGTAATAATGTAATTTTAGAGCTCCAACGGGTCGGGTCGGGTTTTTGGTCAGATAGATCAGATTAATAAACGATCAGTAACCTCGACAACTAAGAATCGAGCATTAGATTTGTCTAATCGAGGCGAATCTTTTGGTTAATGGTTCATAAAATTTGGAGCAATATTCGTTGAGATGTAGCATTTTATAATATTGGATCAATAGATCAAAATTATGTTCTTAAAGTTCATTAGATTAATCGAACTTTTCATAAATCGGTGGTGTTAATTGACTGAATTTTTCGACGGATCACCCGATCTGACTAGATTCGTTCGGAGCTCTAAATAAGTTCTTATTTATCTATCACAAAGGATTTTTTTTGATTAATGACATGTATTTTTTGTTAGGTTGATACATTAAAAATAGCTGTAAAACAATCCAAGCAATTGAAAGTTCATATCTTACTTGATTGTATGCGAGCTACGCGTATTGGTCAAACATCTTTAGATAAAAGTCCTGCATGTCTTCTCTTACCACTTGTAAAAGAGTTTCCGGATCAAGTGACGGTATCTTTATATCACACTCCCGATCTGACAGGAATTTTGAAACAATTCCTTCCTCCTAGATTTAATGAAGGAATTGGATTGATGCATATTAAATCTTTTATCTTTGATCACAATCTCATGCTAAGTGGGTAAGCTAAATGTCACAATTTCATTTATCAATAAAACTTTTTACTTATCTAATTAAATATGAATATTTGTAGTGCCAATTTGAACCATGATTATTTTATCAATAGGCAGGATAGATACATGTTATTTGAAAGAACATTATCTCTGACAAGCTATTTTGCGGATCTTGTAGAGACAATTGCATCTTTTTCATACACTTTGAAACCAACTAAACTCATAGATGAAGATTCCTATAAGTTAGTTTTAACAAATCAACCAGATCCTGTAACGCAAAGCACTTTATTTAGGAAAAGTTCTTCTCTCATCATGAAAAATTTTATCAAGAAATGGATGAGACGTTGTATCGAACAAATAAACAATACCAATTCTTTACAGAAGTTTGACACGGTTATCTTTCCAGTTATACAGATGTGTCCTTTATCTATTAGACAAGATGAACTTGCAACATTAACCGTTTTGGATGCAATTTCAAGGCAAGGAATCAAGAATAATGTTAGTGAAGATATGTTTTGGAAAGTATTTTTTACGTCTGGATATTTTAATTTTACTCAAAAATATAAAGAGAAAATTTTAAATGCTATGGCAAAATTTCAGTTATTATCTGCTTCACCAGAGGTATTTTGCATTGATCTTTTTAATTCATCCGCAATTTTACAACAGATGAGATTAACTTGTTTTTTGCTTTCGAGGCAAATGGATTTTTTTCCTCTAAAGGCATTTCAAAGCATCTTCCACAAGCTTATACGTTGATAGAAAAGCAATTCTTTTCGGACATATGTCGTCACGGAAAAGAACATCTAATTAAAATTCAAGAATATAAAAGACCAGGATGGACTTTTCATGCCAAGGGTGAGTCTTTACCTTGTATCACTTTCACTTTAGTTTTATTTATTACATCATTTTGATTATTTGGATTAGGTTTATGGTGTTATATTCATGGAGAATCGTGGCCAAGCTTAACTATAATTGGATCTTCTAATTATGGATATCGATCAACTGAAAGAGATCTTGAAGCACAAGCAATCTTGATAACAAATAATATACAATTGAGGAAAAAAATTCACGAGGTAAAGTATTAATTTTCATTAATTGGTTTTTTTTTGACAAGATTAACCTACTGGAAATTTAATATATCCATAGGAGTTGGAACATATATCTGAATATACCGAAGAAGTAACAAAAGAGACCTTTCAGAAAAGTAATAGGAAGGTTCCGTACCTTGTTAGGGTTGCAACTAGATTAATTAAAACAATGTTATAAATTTAGAATAAAAAATTATTTTTTTCATAATAATTTAATATTTTCATTTTATTATATGCCAAATATGATTTCATGTCTATTTGACGTAGCAACGTATAAATTACCCGTGTTCGAAAGCCTTTTATGGTTTAATTAGGTAATTAATTAATATAAATTTGGTTATCAATCTTTCCTACCTTTTTCCGTATAAAAATAGTCCCTTTTTAAAATAAAGTTCAAGCAATGTTTTTATCCTTAATGTTGAATTCTTTCTTTTCTAGCGACCACTTTAAACAAAAAAAAAATAGAGTCCAAATCTAATATATGATTTAAATTTAGCATGTTTTGGCTAAAATTTTTTTATTATTATATTTATTTGACAATTTTTGAAAATTCCAAAAGGAAACGGTCATAATGTCATAAGTCACTTTCGGTAATAAACTTTTTTACTTTTTGATTTTAACAGATGATGACAAAAAAATTACTTTATCTTGATCAGAAACTAATGCCAAAATTTTCAGTAAAGTTGGATATTCTTTCAAAAATTTGTTAATAACGTAAATGATAATTCAATTCTATAAAAAAAAATTTATTACTAACAATTTTAACAATTTATATTTTTTGTAAAATATAAAAAGCAAAAACAGAATAAAACAATTAAGAATATTTTATTAGTTATCAACAAATAATAAAAGGTTATATTTACCTGAACTAATCAAAGAAATGTATTATCAAAGATATAATATTATTTGTAAAATCAATTAGTAATATCAGTTATTATAAATATGTCAAAATAATAAAAGTAATAAATAAATATAATAAAATAATAATTGAATGTAATAAAACTTTTAAATAGTTTTAACAATTTTGCTTTATACCTAACATTTTAAAAAAATATCTTAAGATAAAAATTTTAATTAAACAATTATATTATTTGTATATTTTATTAATTTTAAATATATTTAAATCTTTAAAATTTAAATATCAAAATTTATTATAATATTATATTTTTAAAAAAAAATTTTATTGAAAATATTAAATTTATTGTTTTAATAAAAAAAAATATATAATAATAGGATTAATTTAATATTAACTTCTAATGAATTTTACTGAAAGTGAATTTTATCTGAATTTAATTTTGTATTATATGAATTGTAAATTTAAATTTTATGGTAAATTTTATTAAAAAGTAAATTTTACTCTGATTTTTATAATGCAAAAAAACATTTAATATATAAAATACCATTTTTTCATTATATTTTTTATTTTTCTTTAATGATAAATAATATTAAATAGCTAATTTCTTTAGATAATAATATGAAATTTAATTCTTTTTGTTCTAGTTATGATAATAATAGTTTATTTGATGACTTTTATTAGTCATATTCTAAAGCTCTTAATAATATTTTGCTAATACAAATCTTTCATAATATGAATCTTTTAATGTAAATCTTTTATCATCTTTTAAATACTCTGAACCTCTTAAACCCTTAAGCTACCCTTTGAGCTATCCTTTATATTACCTTTATATTACCTATTGAGCCATTTTCAAAACTATCTTTTGAGTTAATTTAGATGATAATTTTATAGAAATTGATGATATAGACTGTTTATTACCTTTAGAATGATCTTTTAATAATAATATTTATTAATATAATCTTACTATAGAAACTGCTTTGATGATTGGTTATTAATTAATTTACTTATATATCAATATTATTTAGAACATAGTTTTAGATATCAGATTTTTTGTGATGATAAAAATTCAGTGATCTAACTATTATCCAGTGAAAATTATTTTAATATTTGTCAAGTAGTAATTATAAATACTAAAAAATAATTAATTAAAATTTATATCATTTGTATAGTATTATCAAAACAAATTATTAATAATATATTAATTTTACATTTTTAAAAATAGCATAATAAATAAATACATAATATTAAAAAATGTGTATAATCATGAGCTAAATCCAGTTTATGCATCTTATGTTATTGTTTAAAATTAATAATTTAATAATAAAATAATAAAAAATATAAGTTTTTGAATTGTAAAATTATGCTAATTATATAATTAAAAATATTAAAAAAAAAATACTAAAAACATATGATTTCTGATATAATATATTAAATGATAATACTTGTAAATCTAACAAGTATAATATGTATTAAGTATATTAATAGTAAAAAATAATTATAAAAGGTTTCAGAATATAGCAAATATGCTAGTAAAAGATAAATTATTTTTAACATATATATAAAATTTATAATATTTAGTAAAAGCAACCAATAATAAAATTATAAATCAATTTAGACTGATTTAAAACCTAGTCTTATTAATGCTAACTCATAAGATTTACTAACTATGCTACATTTTTATAATCTTAATCACATTTAACAAAATGTAATAAAGAATCTTAAAGAAAAGTTAGACTCAAATTTTTATTTATTTAGCAAAGCATTTTATTTGTATAAAAATAAAATAAGTACAAAATTATTTAAACAGTGTTAGAATTTTATGATAGAAAATTTTCAGAATATGAAAGATATATGATAAGAATATTATATACTAATTAAATCAGTTAGACTAAGACTTATACTCCATTTTAATTTAATGATAACATTCAGAGTACTCAAAATGTTGAATCATTTAATAGAATTATTCAAAAAAATAAAATATAGTGTCAGTACCCTTTGTGATATAAAAAAAGCAACAGATAAAAGGTATCAAAAAGAAATTTAATACTATCAATTAATAGATATTAAGGTAAATTATATAATAATTAGACTTTTACACCTTTTATTACAATTTTTTTCAAGTGTTATATTATCTTTACAATAATTTTAATTTTAGAATCATTTATTTATGAAGAATAATTGACATTATCAAATTTATTTGAGATGTATATTTATTATATAATAAAAAGAGTAATTTTATAGTATACTTACAAAAGATTTTATCTTTATTTTTAAAAATTTAGATTCACAAGCTAATACTATAATAATAATTTTGTAAAAAATGTAATAAATAAATCAAAATAATATTTATATCAATTAAATAAAATTATAATAGTAATGATGTTAGATTATAAGATAATTATATAAATATAAAAAGTATTGAAAATAATAAATATAATAATGATATTATTACTTTACAGCAGCATTTGATTAATTAGATAATAAATTCTTATATTACTAAAATTCAAGATACTTCATATAAAAAACTAATTAAGAATACTATAGAGTTATTAGAAAAAAATACTACAATATGTGAAATTACAGATTCAGCTAATATACAAGAAATTATTAGTGAAAATCAACGTTAAAATTATAATGAAAGTATTTATTATGCAGAAAACTAGGATACTATCAAAAAAAATACTCTGATAAAAGAAATATTACATAAGAGAATTATATTGATTTTTATGATGATATGTATATATTTATTCATTTTATTTACTATAATAGATTTGCTTATAATATAGTTTAATAGACAT
>CAJVPP010001113.1:0-22666 GCA_910592005.1 Funneliformis mosseae | reverse complement strand
AAATATTTTTGCATTAATGGAAAGTTTAAAGCGAATATTCCTAGAATATTTTCTCCATATCTTCACCACATCTCTATGCCTTTATGCTTCAAACTTTACAACAGCTCTTGCTATTCCCTAATAAAATTAACTGGTATATTAATACTAATGCTATTTCTAGTGAAGATTATATTACAGCAAAAAGTAAATATTATAATGAATCATTATTTAGCAATGTGTTGATCAACATGAGCAAAAAAGAAACTGAAGACTATAATATAGACAAAGGTTTATATTTTAGCAAGGTATAGTTGATAATACTAGTAGTTTATATTAACAACAATAACAATTAATAATGTATTTTATGTATTTATATTCTTATATTAATTAACGTCAAAATGGAATATTATTCATCTTTTGATCTTACCCTTATATGATAGTATAATTTTCATTATAAAAATGATATAAGATGCTTATACAAATACGATTGCCTTTTATTGCAGATTACAAACACATATAATATCATATAACTAGAGTTAATCATTGAATAAATGCATATAATTCAATATGCTAAATGACTAAATAAATATTTTGTAAATGTATACATATTTTAATTCGTGAAAATAAAGTTTAAATTTTAAAATTTTAATTTTTGACAAGTCAAAGTATGTGTTTTTATATGTCATTACACAATAGTATACAATGTGTTAAACAATTGATGGTATTGAAAAATATGTATAACAATAATATATATTGATAAATTTTAATATATAACATTATATAATATTATGTATTACGTTAAACTATGAGTTAGCATTGATCAACACATATACTGGTATAAATCAATGCCTTCTAAATTTTCCAATGTATTATTTAATAAATTTAAATAGAATGACAAGGAGAAATATTTGATATATTGTCACTAAAGATGATCCTCATAATTATTTTCAAATTTTAATTGAGTTGTAACTTAATTGCACTATAAGGAAATTTAATTACGCCAAAAGTTGCAACTCAATTGCACCATTTTTTTTAATTGTAATAATCATCTTTAATTGTCGCATTTTTCCAAAAATGCAATATACTTTCATACATGTGTAGAAACTATGTAATAGATTATTTTAGTATGAGGATTAAGAGAAAGTTTAAAGCTATTTAAGGACTGTTTAATGAGTCCAGTAAAAAGATTTCTTAATAAAAGTAAATTGATAATAAGTAACTATTAGTTTTTGACTATTTTTACTACTATCAACTCTCAAACATAAATAGCTTACATCTTTGTTTTTTCTTAAAAATCTTCTTTATTTTTCAATATACTTAAACTGAGTAAACCTAACTATACAGCTCAAAACTAGATCACATGAACTTCAAATCATGTGACTGAGCAGAGTTTGTGTAATATCAACTTTAAAAATATTTTTCAAGTTTTTATACTGCAGATACATCAGTTATGTAACTGCTAAGCTATACGCAGTAAGGTCTATGTAATTCTAATTCACGCGTCTTCACTTAAACTTTTATCCAGATTCTGATCTAGCTAAACTTTAGCCTTCATCTAAACTTTTAGGCATACAGTAAACTATTACTTAAATTAGCAGATCATATTAATTTCTGATTGGTCTCCATGACTGATACAGCAATACCAGTAATTCTTGATTTAAGTTTTTACTACAACGCAGTAAACTTTTGCAAAACTTTTACTTTTTTTTGTAGCATATAGGCAGGCATAATAGTTATCGAACTAAAAATAATCTATAATTAATTTATGTGTGATCACATAGTAATCTCTATGTTGATCAAATGTATTAAATTTTGGTTAATCTCTAACGTAAAATATTATTTACAGAATATTAACCTCTTATATAAATTAAGAGATAATACTTAATTAAATTAAATGTATCTCACAATGTAACTTAATGTGAATATCTTCAATTTCACACAATTTTACCTTTTACAATAAATTTGTGATATATTATTGAATGAAATTCAAACAGAACAATAAGAAGAAATATTTAATGTATTATCAAACTTCTTCAAAAATGCAGCATGTATTCAGGCATATATCAGAATTACCTAATAGAATACTGTATAAATTATTTTAATACAAAAATTAAGAAAAAATGAAAGCTATTTAAGGACTGTTCGATGAATCTAATGGGAAGATTCCTTAATAAAGGTAAATTGATAATAAGTAACTCTTTAATTCTTTGAATAATTTTGCTATTATTGACTCTTAAACATAAAATAGCCTATATTTTTGTTATTCATAAAACTTCTTTATTTTCAACATATTCTAAATAATAAATTTACTGCTTAACCTTATTACTAGTATAAGACTAAAACAGCTCTAATAATATTTTTATTTACATGGTAATCCTCTAATGTATTAGTCAAACAATTTAATAATATTAAACACAATAATTTTATAGTTAATATTATCTTTTTGTATCTATAACATTTTTTTTCTTTTTATAGTATTAATGTATAGTTTTATAAACTATGACTATTAAACAGAATGCTTAAGTATTTTATTCTTTTTAATTAAGCAATAATCTTTTAACATTTTATAAATTTTTACTTTAGGCTGATTGTTTAAGAATATTTATATAATTGAACATAATTCAATAATTATAATTTAAGATAATATATTTATTCACAAGTAAAATAATAAAAATAAAAGAAAAAAAAGCAAATAAAGGAATAACAAAAAAAAAAAATAAATAAAATACTAAAATTACAATATAATGCAATAATCCAATTGCTTCTAAAACTACTAAAAACTAACTATTAAATTTTTTGCTTTTAATATGAACTAAAAGGCTACTTATTTATACAAAATAATTTACATAGAAAGATATAACTTATATATTATATATTTCTATTATAGCTGATATATTAATTATGTTTAATTTGTCTAATATGTTAATTATATCAATCATGTCAAATATATTACATATGTCAAATATATGTTTAATTTGTCAGATTAATTAATTAATTGCATTATTTATGTTACATTATATTTATCCATTCATAATAGAATATTAAATATATCTATATCATTTAATGAAAAAAGTATCAATACTCTATTACAATTAATTTTACCTTAGAGAAAAAATTGGAGTAGCTCTTTTAGAATAAAACAATTATTATTTTTAGATTAACTAATATGTGATGACTAATTTTTAATAGAACTTAAAATCTTTTTCTCTTAATAATTATATTAAATAAATTTGCCTAAAATAGTTTGATCTTTTACAACAAATAGTTTTTATCAACGTTATCTACTCAAATTGAATCAAAGATCAGTACATTATAAATAATTTAAATTCCTCTAGACATAAAACTTCTTCACCTATAGATTTAACATTATTGGTAGAATGAGTTTCACTTTGAACTCTTAAACATTAATTATTACAATTTACCATACTTTAGAAAAACAATTTTTAAAAAATCATATAAAAATAAATGTCTATAAAACAAAATTATTTTTCAACATACCATTCTTAAAAATTATACTAATAATTCTAGATTTTTGTCTAAAAAATAAATATATTCGTAAAATACTCTAGATGCTCTTTTAATAAAAACAATAGTACAATTCATTCATGTAACTTCTCTTTTTATATGATATTCATTTAAAAATAGTTTGAAAAATGAGATTTTACTATTATTTTATACTAATAGTTTTCATAAATTTTTATCTGATTATATAGATACTATTTCATATTTCAGTACTACTTTTCTTTTAGTCAATAATAATATATATATAGAATTTTCTACTGCTTTACCTAACTTTTAGTCAAATTCTACTAATGCAGAAATTTTTGCTTTATTTTTATTTACTTTTATAACTTAAACTTAAACGTATACATTATCAGTCAGTGGACATTTCAGGGATCAGCATAGGGACATGTTTTAATTAGAAGGATCGATATGCATGTCAATTATTTTTATAAATCATTTTTAGCCTGTTAAAAAATAATTCTACATAATAATGTAAACTGAAATTTTACATACAATTTCAAATTAATGTAAAACTATAGTATGCCAATTTTTATCATGATTGAATAAATATCGAGCTACTTTTACTAGTAACAAATTTTTGATAACTGAAAAATTACTAAACTTCATAATGCTCTAACTCTAAAAGTGACATTTCACTATGATTTGTAATACTAAGACATATGAAACTACAAGATAAAAAGAATATATTTTTATTCTCGCATGGGTGAGAAAAATTATTTACAACTTGCATTTCTGGGTTCACTTTACCCTATTTATTGACGATTTATGAAACTGAGTTGTAAAAATGTCAGAAGAAAATCACAACATTTTCTCGTCTTCACCTTCTTCATTTTCTGTATATCTGATAAACAAAGAATATAATGACAAAATAGAAGAATATAGTGAAGAAGTAAATAGCAGTAACAAGTCTTTTAGACCAAGTAATTTTAATTTGTGAGGTTTTTTCAGAGTTATTTAATGAAATGTTAACTTTGACTGATGAATATAATACTAGTAATGTAGATTTTGAAAGTGTATATTCTGAGGATTCTGAAAATGACATTTTAGATCAGGAAAGTAATGATAAGACTTTTGAAAAAAATGAAATTATAAGAAGATATAGAACAAACAAAATTTACACTGTATGTAATTATTGATGTTATTGGAGGAAAGTTTTAGCGGTGTAGTAAGATGGAAAAATTAAGACAATTGCGCAATTTATTTGGCACATGACAAGTTGATAGGGATGCAATTAAAGAAGTCGATGGTATTTTATCAAAATTAGGAGTATGTGATTCACATTTTCAATTTGATAATAAATATTTGCATAAACCACAAAGTAAAAAATTAAAGGACTTTATGGAGGAAATGATTCAATAGTGTCGATGTATTTCATGTAATAGTTATATTACTTTTTTTTCTCAAAGCGTGGAGTATAGAATACATTCTTGGCATTTGAACAAACAAAGCATCCAAGTAGCCTGTATTGGGTAACATACCTGTGATGCATTACAGTCAAAACTACCTTTATGTGGTTTAACTTCTGATAATATTATAAGAAAACACTTTATTTGTTGTTTATGTTACGAAAATTTGGGTGGTTATATTTATCATCATTCTGGGTGAGAAAAGGATGCAACAACATGTGTTACTGAAAAATTACATGCTAATAATGCAATAAGAAGACTTGAGTGTTTAGGCAATTGGTTAATTAATATCACACATACCAATAATAATAGTAAATTTAAAGAGAAATTATTAATAGAAACTTTTAAAACTCTTCTTCCTTTTATATCTGTTTTAAATTCTACTGATTATTCTAATATTACTACACAAACTGCCAATACATCAGTTACATTAACTAATCAAAAAATAGTTTCTATTAGCAAACCCTCCAGTTTATTTATAATAAATATTCTTTTTATGAAAAATTTTAAAAAAAAGGAATAGAAATAAATTTTGAAACAGATGATAACTTTGAACAATTTGGATGTGCATTTGATCAAAAACTATGGAAATTACGATCAAACATTAATTTAAAAAAATTTGCTTTAGAATTTCCACAAACTGTCCAAGAATATTACGAAGCATTTCCTGTATTTTTGAATAATTTTTTTTTTGGAATTATAGATAAATTGTATAAGAAAAAAATGGTAGTGTACAACTTGCAACAAAAAAGATTTAAGCATTTACCTAAAATTACAAATCCTAAAGGTATAATAAAAATTGTAACTTTTATTGCATCAATGCTATTAGGCATCGCTTTTCCTCACTTAAAAATTTAGTTACCTCAAGTTTTAGCTAGTCTTAGTCATATGCCATGATTATTAGGTTTTTTCTGACAATTATTAATAGTTTATTGTGTGATATTACATAGTGATCAGCATGAATGAAGGTTTGCAAAAATGTAAATAGAAAAATCAGATCCTAAGAAACGTCTAATTAAGGATAAAAATGTTTGGAATTTAGCTATTATCGATAATATAGATTTTAAGGAAAAGAGTTTTAAATTTGAAAATATCTATGATGTTATTCGTGATAGCTTACATGCTACTTTAAGAATGGCCTTTCAAGCCCAGTTGCTAATCGAAGTGGGTATTGATATAGAACAATTTATTGAATTAACAGTTGAAATTCCAATATTCAGAATGAGTCAGAGAATTAATAAAACCTTGATGATATTTCAACAGATAATTTATGAATTGTTAGATTTTAAAGAAGTTGATAGCGAATTAATTTACAAGACAAATTTTAATGCAGAAATAATCAAACATATTCTACTTATAAAATTAGATTGTGGATGCCTTGGCCTATCTCCAAATGTAGTGATTTTGGAACTAGAAACTAACCCAAATTCAGATGATGAAATTTTACGTGTTGCTGAAATATATAAAAAAGATTTTGCATTAGAAAGTAATTTATTTCTTGATATTGTAGTAGACGAGACAATTTTTCACCGATTGATCAAGTGTTAAAAAAATTGGCCAAATATAAGACCACTTTTAGATTAATGGTATACCTCGAAGAACTTTTGTTTAGTTTTGTTAGTTCTATTCTTTAACTATGGATTGTTAAGTTTGACGTCTCGTTTAGATGTTCATTTTTTAGATAAATTTGAAACAGCAGTTGATTATCGTTTAACAGCACGAGTTTTAGATCTTTTGTGGGTTTCAGTAGGAGTAGCAATAAATATTTATATTACTAAAAAAAGAATATCATTTTTTGAAATAATGGAGAGTGAAAATCACATTTGTCTTAAGGTATTAAAAAACAATAAAATAAATAATTTATAAATTACAAAATTTAAGTATTAAAAATTACAAACAAAATTATTTTATTTTATTTTTTCAATTATCAATATATTTAGATATGGTACCTATATTACAGGTGGGTAGAAATTTGAAAAATACATTGAATGGGAATGCGTGTAAGAAATTTTGAATTATAACTAGATTCCTTATCTGCAGCAGGACCACTATATGCAAGTGCAGCTAAATCCAACTATATAATAGTAATAACCCATTTTCTTACTATTTTAGAAGCACACCCTCAATTAAAAGAAAGATTACATTATTGTAATGCATTCAAGATTCTTTGTAACATTGATGAAAATCCTGAAAATGCACGCCATGTTTGCTTTAGTTTTGATGAAGCTTTAGAGACTTTTGGAGTAAGATTCAAAAACCAGAACATTAATGGAAATGTAATTGATGAAAAAAATCTTAAAAATCAAATAAAATCCTTCCAAAATGAAAGAAACAGAATAGATTTATTTATTAGCGAATACCTTGATGATCATATAGTTTCATGTAATAAATGAGCTATTAAATCACGTCAAGAATTGTTGTGGAATTTTATCAATGATCTCGTAATAATTTTTGAAATGGATGACCTCTTATCTCACCAATTATTTCAAGACTATACACTTACAGAAATGCACCAGAAGGGACTTGATCGTCTAATTGCTTGTTACCCAGATAGGCTGAAATGAATCAAAGGAATATATCATCAAGAAGTTTAGAAATAGAGCATAAAAATTCACAGGGCAGAAGAGCAGTAGAAGTCGTCAGAACAAAACTAAAAGATTATAATAATCAAAAGAGAAAAGAGAAAAAAGGCTACCGAACTTGTACAAGAAGGAGGATCTAATGAAATACTATCTAAGCTATAACCTAAACAAAGAAAAACAACAGGTAATAGACATCAGACTATAACAGATGAAATGGCAATCCTTTCTTCTTTAAAAACATATAAAGATAAACTTCCAGATGATGCCATTACTTCTGTTCGTAAACAGTTGTCAAAAATTTGAACTGTAAAAAAAGTGCGACATTGGTAGAATTATCACAAAAATAAATAATATATGGTATTACTTGTCAGTATTTTTCCTTTTGTATTGTTAAATTAGCAAAGATAATATTAATTAGTTAATTAATAAAATAAAAACCTTCATTTCTCACAAAAATCACTATTTTAATCGCTTATTTAAGACTAAGTATTTCGATTGCTTGCAAAAAAATACATATAATTGGTAATTTAAAATGAAGTTTAGTTTTTATACAAACTTGCATCTGGAGGTTAAAGTAAAAATAATAGAAAAAGTCAGTCTAAAGTAAAGTTTTTGTAAAAGTACTATATTACAGAAAGAAGAGCTTAAATGTGTAGGTGAAAACCTGAAGAAAAAAGTTTATTAAATTTTATGGGTTTGTTACATTGAGAGAAAAATATGTTACATTAGACAGTCATTTTCGATTATTTATCATTACACCAATTTTTAATTAATAATCTGCATGTGATATGAAATATCTACTAACTGTTATAGTTTAGCAATAATATACTCTTTTAATAAAATTCAAAGACAAAACATCTTCCTTTATCTCTAATTAATACTTAAACTTTCCTTTAATATTTATTGGTCTATTATTTTTAAAATCATAAAAAAAAAAATATACACTTACACTTATTAAAGTTATTGCATATTTTGATAATTATACAATAATAAAATTGATCAATTAGCTAAATCCTTCTTACATTCTACCCTCTTTTAATATACTTTAATCATATTCCTTACTTTCAATATACTCTTCTCTATAAATATATGCCTATTAATATTACTTTTTATCCTCTAATTAAAGATTTCTTACAAACTAAATACTTTAATAATTTGAAATATGAGATGATAGTTAATTTTTAAATTCATATATTTCTTGTTTTATTTTTAAGAATATTAAATTATAAACTAGATTCTCCTAGTAAAACATCTTTAAAAAATCAAGATTATATTGTAGAAAAATAAAATTCTTGTTAAAACAGCTATTTATATTAGAATTCTTAAAAGCTGCACAATCATTCTTATATGATGATATGTGAAAGTATTGCAAATACAATCTATTAAACAAATCTTTTAATATATATAATTATATCCTTCTATTATACTATTAATAAAAATATTATTAACAAATTACTTTCTTATTTGAAAATATAACTTTACATTTATACTTTTTAATTTAAATTTTCTTCTAAAGTCTCTACTCTTCTCTTACTATCTCATCCCTTCTAAGCACTAAAGCCTAATTCTTATAATATTATAATAATTGATTTTATAAAAGATATTATTCCCTCTTCTTTTCTTAAAATCATTAATTTATTCACAAACTTTTCTTTGATTATATATACTATCCTCTCCATATTTTATAATTTTCTTTTTAATCAAACTTATAATATTGTCTGAAAATTAAGATGTAATCTAACTATTTCAAAAGAACATTTTCTTAATATTTCATAATATAATAAAAAAAAAAAAAGGATTTTTATCTCTTCAAATTATTTTTCTAGAAATAGCTTTACTAACATTTCTTTCTCTTTTAACTATTTATAGCATTATCATTATTTTTAATTAAAAATTCTTATATATATGGTCATCGCTAGTCACTTTTCTTAATGCAGTAATAATTATTTATCATATGTTTCCTTTCTTTTAATTAGATGGCAATAGTAAATCTATTAGTGATTATTATTGAAGTCTAACAAGTTAACTAGTTAGTCTAATAAAATTTAGGTTTTATTTTATTAGACTGCTTTTTTTATTTTTCTATTTCTATACCTTTTTAAAGGATTTTCTATACTGATTATTGATTATACTTAATAAATAAAAGCATTACTATGTCTTTAAAAAATATCACTTAAAAAATTGCCCATTATTATATAAAAATAAAGTTATTTATGAAGATGTAAAATATAGAATTTAGTATAAAATATTAATTATTTATAAAGTATGATTAATCATTTAAAATATCACTAAACTATTATCATCAAATTTAAGACATTAAGAGCTTCAAAATGAACTAAATTTGTGAAATTTGTATTATTAGAAATGTATTTAGCTTTATTAGTTAAAAAATTTTATTATATTATATTATGAATTTGACTAATTATAAATACAATTTATTATAACATTAATGAATTTTTTCTAATTATTCAATTATCTAAATATTTACTTTATTATATCAAGATGACTATAAATATATATTGCAAAATTATTATACTTTATAAAAAAAAAATATCAAATAAAAGTTTATTAAAAGTTATTACTTTTTTATTATAATTTTTTTTGAATTTTATTATATTTTTAAGATTATTTAAATTAATAATTTATAAAATAATCAAAAATTACAATTATTAAAGCTTTGAATTAGATCAAATCAATCTATTTATCTGACTTGACCTAAAAATTCAGATCAGATTAGGTCAACAGGTTAATTTAATTTAACAAAATTCAAGTTAACTAATTATCATTCTTGAACAATATATTTATTATTTTTAAATGATATTTATTATTTAATTAGAATAATTAATTATTATTCTTAAATAATAGTTTATTGTATTTGAATGATATTTTTATCATTCTTAAATAATATTTATCATTCAATTAAAATGATTTGTTATCATTTTTAAATAAAGATAGCGCTACAACTAGTTGCAATCCTGTGATGCTTATTTGTCATTAGTTATAACCAATTGCAGCATCATCTTTATTTTTAAATGATATTTTATTATTCAAAAAAAATGTATTTATTATTCTTAAATGATGATTTTATTAATCAGATAAGATCAGATCAAGTAAAAATTTAAACCAGGTCAGATTTTATTTAACCTAACCTAAACCAACCAGTTCAGAGTTCTAGTAATAATTATTTTTTATGTAAAATTTTATTCTTTTCAAATATGTATTTAATTATATAATAAAAAACTTTTATTAAGTATAAAGTTTACTTTAAATTTCATAAAAAGTATGCAAATAAATCTTTATTATCCTTCTTTTTACTTATTTATTATAACTTTTACTTTATCTTTTGATTTATTTACATATTTTTATGAATTAACAAATCATGTAATCTATTTTATTATACTTAATCATTTATTAATTATATTATTTTATATTATTGATTATATTAATTTTATTTTTTAACAATATAAATATTATTAATATTACTAACTTTATTTTTATATTTTTTAATATTTTTATTAATTTTATTACTTTATTATTATTAATTATTTTAAATATTACTTTTCATATTTTTTTTATATTTTATATTTTATCATAGTAATTATCACCTTAATTTTTTAATAAAATTTTATTACTATTTTTATGTTAATAATTTTTTATCTGCAATATAAATTATTGATTTAATAGTGATTTTTACTAATTTTAATTTTTTCTCACAAAATTTTATAATAACAAACTTAAATCAGGAATTATATGTTGAATATTTAAAAGATAAATACCTTATCAATAGCTACTCTTTAATTATTGAAGGTGAAGGTTATGAATTTAAACACCATAATAATAAAATTACAAAACTAATAATACTTTACATATTATAATAGAAGGTTTTGAAAACTATTTAAATGAAATTATAAAGCTAAAATTTATTTTACTTAATAATTTAAATAGTAATAATTTAAATTTTTCTGAAAATAATTTTGAGAAATCAAGTTGTTTAATTTATTGATTAATCTTCATATAGAAGATATTTTTGATGATTGGTAATCAATTGACATATTTATACATTAATATTATCTAAAAAGAGAATTTGGATATTAGATTTTTTATAATAATAAAGATCTAAGTAATTCTTTAATTATTTATTACAATTTATTTTAGTATTCATTAAGTAGTACTTATAAAACTAAAAAAGATATTGATCAAAATTTGTATTGTTAATATAATACTAAAAAATAATGAGAATAGTATTGCAATTTTATATTTCTATAAACTGTATATCAAATAAAATATAAACATTTAAAGTTGAATACAAATAAATTAAATTCATATTAAATAACTCTTATTATTACTAAATACTAGATAACAGAAACTGTTAAAGCGTCTGAAGCATTTTAACAGTTTATTAAATAATACTCAGTAAAAATGTAACAGTAAAAATGTAACAGAAAAAATGTAATATTAAAAATGTTACATAAAAATGTTACACTAAAAATGTAACTAAAAAAAATCAATTAAATATTATTTGAGAATATATAGAAATTAACCATCTTTCTTCAACTAATCTCTCTTGTAATCTCTTACAAGCTTTAACATGCCTAAGACTTTCAAATGAAAATGGCTTAAAAAAAGTATTTTTGAGAGAACAAACCCAGGATATAGTCACAAACGAAAGGTAAGCAGTATATTCTTTTTTTCAAGATCTATTATGGTCTTTCGCAAGGTTAAACCCTAATTTTTATGAACTGTGATAGCTTACGCAAGACAAATAGGACCTGCAGCCATAAACATGAAGTTTTTTTTCCTATTCAAGTACTGACATTGAACAACATCAAGCTTATAGACCTCTCAGAACTGTCTATATGCTGAAATACTATCAATTAATAGCGAATCACGTCAAAGTATTTAGGAATACATAGGTTAGTCAAGAACTAGAGAAAGTTAGCTAAAATCACTAACTAAAATAACTGAATGATCTCTGAATACTTGATTTTGATACTTTGAAAAGATTTAATGTAGTCACATGTTGATTAAAGTAAGCATACAATATCTGATTATATTCTTTTCATCGATAATAAAATAACTTACGCTATTTAAATTCTTTTGCAATTTTTTTAGATGTTCACTGAATAATTTAAGATCATCATTTTTGGATATTAGAATTGAAAGTGCCAAAAAGATTATTACACTGCAAATGTTGAATTTTGCTATTCCAGTTAGCACAAATACAAGCACAAGTGACTGGGTATCGATTTATGGTCTTTTGTAATTTTTAGAGATAGTCTTAAACTATTTTAATCATATACGACTTGCTTATATTAGCTGTTCCTATTACTATAAGTCTAAATAGCTCAATTGGGCCAGGATTCATAAGTAAGTTGATATAATGTGATTTAATTCAGTAGAAAATCATTAGCTATTTATCATTTAACGTTTAACAGTCTACAATGACGTAATATCTAAGTTTTTATTATCAAGGCCTATATTACATGCTTGCTATATAAAGTTAGATGTATCAGACAGATCAAGATCTGGATAATGATGCTTAACATTATTGAACCAGTTATAATCTCGATCAATGTCACGTAAATCCAAATCTAAAGAAATCTCCATAGCTGCATCTGATCTCATTTCTGATAAGATCATCTAATCAGACCATAACTGATCTTTGTCATCAAGTTCTTTCTGATCCAAATCACTTTTTTCATCACCCGATTCATCATCTAAGTTATTTATAAAAGGATCAAGCAAGTCAATACTATCTGCTTCAATCATTTCATAATACTGATTAAAGAGATCAGATTACAAGAGGGTGTCATCTTCAGTCAATTGAAGAAGATTATAATAGCAAATATGAAGAAGAACCTTTATACGATAAAATTCTTCTTATTAAGAATCATTAATTTAAGGTGATAAACGTGATCAAATTTGGATAATATATTCTCATTTGCATCATTTTCACTGACCTTTCCAAAAATTATATCTTAGATAAAGTTGAAAGAGAGTAATATCCACAAGTTCAACAGATCAATCCCAGTACTTCTGCAGCAGTGATTGTACTATTCAGCTAACTTTACTATTTACTGAAAATAATCTGTTGTTTTTATTTCCAGATTCACAAAGCTAACGCAAAGTTTATTTGTTGAAGTTTAAAGATACAAACTGACGACTTGAATGATATAGAGGAAGGCCAAGAAGGAAATAACATATTTCCAATACAGAAATATTACGCTTTCTAATAGTATAGAGCAACAATCCTTAAACTACAGACAGAGACAAAACATTAGGATTACTATCATTAAGAATTCTGTTTAATATATTTGAGAAAGTCTCAGAGCACAGTTCTGATTTGCTCACGTACTTGAATATGTACTATAAAGCCACCTTCATACTGAGAATCAGTTTCAAATTGACATTAGTATGCTAATCTTAGAGCTGCAGCTGATCATGAGTATTTACGTAAAGATCATTCCTTGCAGTTATTAGCTTAGGATGTCCATTGTTATCACATAAATATGTATCTCTCACAATTTCTTTAGGATAGCCAAATCTGCACTGTTGTTGACCTGAATGATCTACCTGAAGATAATACAAAGAATTATATCGAGTATAGCGTTATAGCTTGTTAACTAACTCAATGTAATCTTACAAGTCATCAGAAATCTCTTTAAGTCTTTTTTGACAGGAAAGACAATCTGAAACTGAAGCGTCTAAATCAGGATTCATTGTAGTAATTAACAAATCTATATATTGCATCACATTTCTCATTGTCTTATCATTTTCTTTCATTTTCTGCTAATTAATAATCAGCGCATATTTTCTCTTACCTATATCGTGAACATAAGTACTGCTATAATGCTGCTACTCAAAATAGTACACCAATCATCAAGATTCCATTTAGAAATTAATACCTTTTCCATAAACACTTTAAAGCATTTCTCAAAGAACCAAGTGGTAAGATGTGAATTATCAATTAAATCTTGGCAGCGGTTTTTGTTCAATTTCTGATCAGTTAATAAATAATTTACTTGCGGTATAATATCGTATAGTTCTGGCCAATACAAATCAGCAGTACTAAAAGTAAAAAATACCATTCCCTGAGAATCCAATTTTCATATCATATCTATCAATTAAAATTATCACCTGTTCTAAAATTGGCGAGTACCATGCAAACCTTCTCCAAAATGCATAATTTTATCAGCTATATGATTATCAGTTTCAACTATCTTTCGTACATTTTTAATAGAATATTGTTTTTCATTCAAACTCTGCTTTACATATACTTTATCTTCTTGCAGGGCTCTCTATCGCATTTGTAAATTTAAAGCAAAGTAACGCTAATGAGAATGTCATGCAAACATTTCATCCTTATATTTTAAAAGATGCGAAAAATACTCAGCTGGCTTTATATCTTTAACATGCTCCGAATGAATGTTAGCATTACCAGTCGATACAAAGTAGAAAAGGCATATACAATATAACTAGGAGACTGAATCTCGTTAACAGGATTGTTATCTATGTTTAGCTACATTATAGGATTTTTATTTATATGCATTCGATTAAGAGTATCAATAATAGCATATTTCTCATTTGGTGATGAAGGAGGAGCAGAAATAAAGTTAGTATTTACAATATCATCAGGATTATTTTCATTATTGTCAGAAGTATTATCAATATCTTTGAGTTGAGAAAGCAAATGATCAACTGGATCATCTTCTAATAAAGTACGTAACATTTCATTATCAATTACAATATTCGCTTAATAACAGTTATTTTCTTTTAACCAGTAAAGAGCACAAGCAACTTTAGAATACTAAACAATAAAATTCTTAAAAGCCTGATTATTCACAGACTGATGAGTATAACAAGTAAATCAAATGATAAAAAATTTCGAGGAAGGCGTAATGCAAACTCTAACACGCCTTGCAAAAAATTGATAACATTACTGCAATACATATACTGACCTCTGCAAAGAATATACACTGAGACGATAGAAAAAATTCACGCAATCAGCATTTCTTCTATCACAGTTAAGTCTTGTAATTCCTTTAGAACTTTGCCCAGGTCCATATTGTTTTTAGCAGAAAACTTTTTATTTTATTTTTATCATAATAGCAACAATGATACTCCCCCTTTATAAACTCAATAAACAAAAATCATTCATTACATATAGGGCAAAGTTATGACTAATTTTATTAATCTCTTTGCAGAATATTTGTAAAAGCTTTCAATCAGATTCAGAAAGCTGCTGATTAATGATATTTTGATTCCAGATTTCATCTGACCAATTAATGTATTCATCAATATTTCCTAAAATACACCTTTTTCTTTTATTACATTTTTGCTCATGATCTCTAATCAGCTGTGTCTCATATTATTCTGGGGTTTCTATTAACCTTTTTATCTATTTACCTTCTCAATTGTTTGCATGACGCATCTCACAATGTTCAATGGTTTCATTTTCTCTGGATTTATATTTTCGAAGGGTAGATTGGCTGAACATTTGGCAAATCTTAGATTATTAAATTTTATTGTAGCTTAAAATGCAATTATTTGTATGATTTTATAGTTTATAAAAACAATACTTCAAAAGCAAATAAAAAAATTAAAAATTTATTTATTCTTTATTATTCTTACAAATATATTTAAAATTTAATTAAATATTATTATATATATAATAAGTGTCATTTATTTTACAATTATATTTTTTATTATATATTCTTAAAATTTTATACATTGTTGACAAATAATGCGTATTTTATTTAATTTATTTATCCTAAAATATGATTGACTACCTTTATTATTTATTGTTATTGTTATTATAAATTATTATAGAAATAAACATTACACCTGATCCTGAAATTTGATTGGCTTTTATAAGCTTAGTGACAGATAGACATTGCATGGTTTCAAGTATACATTGAAAGTCCTATACTTACGCTTTGAACAATAAGTATTTTATTAGTAATATAATATAGAATTTAGAATTTTTTATAAATTGTAAGGTAACAACTATTGTTTAATTAAAAATACTTAAAAAAAAGTATTCAGAATATGTTTTTTATATATAAGATGTTTATAATGCAATTTATTGTTTAAAAAAGAACTGTCAAGATGAATATCTTAATTCTAGTTTATTACTTAAAGTATTTTTAAAAAAATTATGATTCGCATTAAAAGATATTTATTTAATATATTAATATAAAAAGACAGTTATCAGATATTTTTTGGATGTCACTTTCTCAACAAGATCTATATCAATAATTTTATGATGTAGTTTAAATGATAATACATATAAAACTAATAAATAAAATATGTATTTAAATGTTTTATAATAAGATTAACTATAGAATATTTTGAAACATAGTTAATGCATTAACAAATAATAAACTTTTTACAATAATTATTTAGATTTTATAGTGTTTAGCAAATATAATTGATAATATCATCTCATAACATTTTAGGCTGATTCTGAATTATATTAAATTAATGTAATTTCTTATATTTTCCTAACAATACACCATTTTTATTATCTTTTTTACTTTGATAAAATATTATTAATCATCTTAAATCTAAGTTAGTCACAGATTTTCTTTAATTAATTATGAATTTATTCATATAAAAATATATTAAGTATAGAATTATTTAAATAAAAAGAAAATCTATAATAAATCTTTATAGTATATTATAACTATATAATAAAAATTATTGTATACTAATAGAATTAATTGAGTAAAGTGTATTATACTATTTTAGTTTAATGCTAGTATTCAAAGTACTTAAATTGTTGAATTATTTAATGCTATTATAAAAAACTTTAAATTGTGCTAGTACTTTATATAATGTTAAAAAGCAATTGATAAAAAATATAAACAATAATCTTAATTTTGTAAACTAATTGATCTTAAAGCATAATAAATTGCTATTGGACTTCTTCACAATTTTTTTTTCAATATTGATACAATTCTTATTATTTTTTAATACCATTTATCTTGTCTTAGTAAAGATTCAAATTTCTCAAATATTTACTTATAAAGGATATTTAGCATTATTTATTTTTAAAATAAGTTTATTAAAAAGTTTTAATTGTATACTTAAATTAATAGTTTTTATAATATTTATTTTTACCATTAACTTACATTTTTATTATAGAACTTAGGAAATAATATCATTAATGATAACTTTATAGAAGATATAATAAATAAATACAAATAATATTACAGTCATTTTTAAATGATATTAATGTATTAAGTATTATTAAAGTATTAGTAAAATATTATATTAATGAAATTTCATGCAAAAAATTTTATCACTTTTAGCAAATAGTACTCACATTTATATTTATATAAAAACTATTTTTAAAGGATAATCTGTTAATATTTTTAGTATACTATACTTTATTCAAGGTCTGCAAAGTTTCACATTAGTATTATACCTAGTAAATGATACAAAAATTTTATTTTAAATAAATTAAATACTAATTTTAAAAGTTTTCCAATACTTACAGTAATAAAATTACTAATTCTATCATTTTAAATAACTTTTACATTGCAAAATTTATATAATTTGCAAAAATTAAATAATAATATAATAGTCAATCAGAAAATTTTACAAAGAAATTGATTAGCATTGTATTTTTAATAACTAAAATAATTATTAATATTATCTTGAAAAATAAAAAGAATAGCGAATTAAAAAAATTGTAATAATAAAATTAATACTTATAATATTACTGAAAACAGTATTAATGAACAAAAGATCTTGAATTAGTTTCTTTATAAGAGCATTTAATTAATCAAATAACAAATCTTTCTATTATTAGGATTTGTGAAAACCTTATAAGAGATAAATAAAAAATGTTCAAAAATTAGAAATTTAATGGAAAAAAATATAAATAAACTAATCAAATTTAAGAAAATAATCAGATAAAAAGATAATAATAAAAGTATTTATTATATAAAAAATCCTATTATCAGAAAAAATGTTTAAATAGTAGAAAGGTTATTAAATAAGTTAATATATAGTTTATTTATTGTTACTATATAGTGAACAAATTCATTAGTTAATTATTAATTATGATTTTATATTAATATTAACATAGTATAATTGTTATATGTTTATTTGTGATGTAATTTATTTCAAAATAAGATAGAAATGTTAAGTTAATAATAAATTCAATATATTAAAATTAGACGAAAATATAATTAGGAAAAAATATTCATGTTTACATATTACAAGTATTTATTTTTTTATTAAATTAAGTAACTATTCAACTGATAAGTAGATTAAATAAAAATTTACTATTTTTCTTATTTTACAACTTTTTTCACTTTATTCTAGTTCTTAATTTTAATATTAATTTAACCTTATATTAAGTATATATAGCGATAGTTTTTCTGTTAGATTTTTTGAATTTATCATATTAATCACATGATGCAATAATTTTAGTTAAAAATACACTAATTGATCTTTATTTAAATGACATCTAATATTACATTCTTTACAATATACACTTTCTTAAAATTAATTATTTCAATCTATTCAATTAATTTTTCATTTAAATCTTCATATAATCGATTATTTCATAGGCTATCTTCTTTATATAAGATTTTATCAATAAAAAATAGGATAATTAGAATATCCACTTAAATATAAAAATCAAATGTTAGTTTATTCATTTACTTTTTTTTAATTTTATTGATTATTACTAATCTATTTTTTTATTTCCTGATTTTTTTTTAAATCTTATATATTAAATATAATTCTAAAAAAAATCTGTATATAAAATATAAGATTAAGAGGTCACAGTTAATTCTTGCATTTTACTTTATTTATTTTAATAATTATTACTTACTAACCTCTATTTTATTATCTTTTGCTTTTTAAATTAGTATATTAAAATAAAGCTCTGAAAATATTCTCGCTTAAAAATATAAAATCAAGAGATAAAGATCATATCCTTTTTTTCTTACCTGCTTTTTTTAGGTTTAGTATATTAAAATAAAGCTCTAAGAATGTTTGCTATTAAATAAAAGATCAGAAGTTGATATTAGTTGCTACTTTACTTTTTTTGATTTTATTGATTACTACTAATTTCCTTTTTATTTTTTCCTGTTTTTTAAATTTAGTATATTGAAATAGAATTCTAAGAACATTCGTATTTAAACATAAAATCAGAAATCAAGATTAGTTTTTTCATTTTTCAATAATTTGTTTTTCTTTTTTTTAGCTTTGATTTTATTTTTGATTAATAAAATTGAAGTTTATACAGAATAATCATATTTTAGTGCTATGATTACACAAATATTTATTGTTTACCTACTCAATAATTTAGTTAATACTTATTACTTTTGTAATATTTTTAGTTAAAATCATTTCAATCTTAAACAATACATGTATATATGCTACTATACAACATAATTCTAATAAATTACATAATGCGATAATTTTCACTTTCAGTAATAAATAAAATTACTCTTATATTTTATTTAATAAATTAATAAATTTAAATTAAAGTAATTTTAAATCAATATTAATAAATTAATAAATTATAAATTTGATAAATTAATTATATAAAATTATATAAAAAATTACATATATAAATTATAAATATAAATTACATATAAAATATACTTAATTTACATATTTTTATATATTTGTAATTCTGTCTTTTTAGTAATAATTGTATATATATTATGCTTTTTTTATGAATATAAAAAATGTATTATTTCTGAATATAAATTTTTTATAAAGTATAATTTATTTCTTTTAAATTTTTTAATTTATTTTTATTTAATAATTAATTTAATATATATTAATATTTATTAATTTAATAATTAAAATTTAATTTATTATAAAAGTTTATTTGAGTAATTACAAACTATTTTTTATAATATTTATTTTATATATAGTGTTACTAAATAAATGTTTTATAAAAATTATAATAATATAATATAGTTATAAAAGATAAAATAAAAATATTTAATATATTTATAAATAGATTTTAATTATATTTATCTATTATAAAAATGAATTAATAAAAATAAATTAAAATATATATCCAATTTTATATCTAAGTAACTTACTTGTTTCATCATTTATATAATATTTAAAGCTTCTATAAAATTAAAATAATATATATTAAATTAAAGAAATTATTAAATTTACTTTTATAAATATTATAATAATTACCAATACTTTGACTAATTTCTAAACTTTTAATTTTATGATCTAAAATTTCATTTAATTTTTCAATAAAATCAAGTAAATGATTTGTATGAAATACTTGTGAATGATCTTTTATATCATTTAAATTATTATTTTGATTTTGCTTAAATGCTTTATCTGATTTATAAAAATCTATAATATCATCTTCTAATTCTTTATCAAAATCTTTACTTTTAATATTCTTAAACCAAGTATTAATAATTTCTTTAATTTCTAATGCAGTTGGTCTTTTTAATGGATCCATATTCCAACATTTTTTCATTAAATTTATATAATATTATGGAATATTTTTAATAATTTAAGGATGTTTACCTTTACATATATCTAAACTAAGTTGAAAATTATGAGTTTCATTATTAAATAGAGAAACTCCTGATATAAATTTCCACATAATCATAGAAAAACTATATATATCACTAGCTAAAGTATAAAATTGACCTCTCAAAACTTCAGGAGCTACAAATGGTAAAATACCATAAATTTCATTTTTTTAGATATTTGAAAATAATCTATAGGTTTACATAATCCTAAATCACTAATAGATAAAATCTTATTTCTAATATCTAAAATATTGCCATGATGAAAATCACAATAAATAAGATTTTTTTGATATATTTTCTCAAAGTCCACTAATAATATTATTTAATTGTAATAATTTAATAATCCATTTGTCTTTAATTATATTAGATAAATTTTTTCTTAAATTATTATTATTTGCATATTTCATTATTACTATATAATTTAAAGTATTTGGATTTTGAGTAAATCCATATAATTGAATAAGATTTTCATCTGAATATTTTTTTAATTGACTATAATAAGTATAATAATGTTTCCACTAAAATAAAAATATATTAATTTAAAAATTTATAATTTAAAATTAAATAAATTATAAATTTATACCTCATTTAAAAATTTCTCATTTAGATTTGATGAATTATCAAAACTTTTAAAAATTACATCAATACTACCTTCTCTAATCCATTTTTTCTTTTTATAATCATAAGATTTAATAAATCCATCAGTCCAAGTTGCTTTATATATAATACTAAATCCTTCTTTATCAAAATACTCAATATTTTTAAATTTATTATAAGGAATCCATTCTAATAATTGCTTTTTATTTTGAGCATTTATTTGAGTATTTTGAATAAATTTATCAATAAATTTATTTTTACTAGTCCATTGCCTTTGAATATTTATTTGAATATTTTGAATAAATTTATTAATAAATTTATTTTTATTAATCCAATTATAAAAACTTTGTTGAAATAAACCAGAATAACATTCTTTATACCATTTATATCCAGTATTTTTTTTATTACAATTTAAGCAAATTCCTTTTTTTCTAAATAATAATTATATAGTATTAATATTATAATTTATTATCTTATTATTATTTTAAAAATAAAATATAATAATTACTTAATAAATATATTTATTAAATATATAATAATAATATTTTATATTATTAATTTAATTATACCTAAATTATATATTTAGTAATAAAAATAAAGTAATTTACCCCCTAATAAATTAAATTGTTTAAATAAATAAAAAATTTAGTTGACTTTAACTTACAATAACAAATGTAATTAAATACTGATAATTAATAAAAATAACTTACAATCTAAATTATTATAAAAAATTTAGTTGACTTTAAATTATAGTAACAAGTGTAATTAAATACTAATAATTAGTAAAAATAACTTACTATCTATTATATTATTAATTTATTTTTTAAATAAAAATTTAGTTGACTTTAAATTACAGTAACAAGTATAATTAAATACTGATATTAATAAAAATAACTTACAAGATAATAAAATTTATTTTTCAAATAAAAATTTAGTTGATTTTAAATTACAATAACAAGTGTAATTAAATACTGATAATCAATAAAAATAACTTACAAGCTAATAAAATTTATTTTTTTAAATAAAAAATTTAGTT